>CAUYQV010100127.1:0-53442 GCA_963574575.1 Galagoides demidoff | reverse complement strand
GATATATCTTACAGGGGTACAAGTGAAACTCTCTAAGAGTAGAACCAGAATGTTTTAAAACTATAACTGAGAAAATGACATGAAGGCTATGTTGATCAGTTTGATGGAAGTATTTCAGATTGCATGTGAAAACCCCACACTGTACCCCAGAAGGGCATTAATGTACATAGTTACCATTCAATAAAATTAAAAAAAAATAATAATACATATTTCTTTGTTGAACTTCTCATTGAGATCATGAATTGTTTGTCCTATATCATTAAATTATCTATCTGTATTCTCTTGCAACTCACTATATTTCCTTAATATCATTATTTTGAATTCCCTTCCAGGAATTCAGAAAATTTTGTTTTCTTTGGGTTCTGTTACTGGAGAATTATTCTGTTTCCTTTGGAGGTATTATGTTTCTTCTTTGAATATTTCTTGTGTCTCTCTATTGATATTTGCCCATCTGGCACAACAATCACCTCTTCCAAATTTGTGGAATAGCCTTTTTCCTGTAGATGCACTGTAGGTGTCAGTTAGGTAAAGTATGTTGGCTTTAGTTCTAGAAAAAGATAGTAGTGTAGTACTTCTTCAGCTGTAGTCCACATGTATAATATAAATTATAATTGTGGAGTTGCAGCCACTTGTATGAACATAATTATATTATAATTATATAATTTATATTACAGTGCCTCAGTTGCCTAGGTTATAGGAGTTTGTGCTGGCAGTGGCATGTTTTTGCAGGGAGCTGGGCAAGGCTGGTTCTCAGGCTGAGGGTGTGCCTATTCGGCAGGTTCACTGGCTTGGGGGTGGTCTTGCCAGGAGCAGGACCACGGGGCTGGTTCTCAGGGCAAGGTTATATGCATATATAGGGTATCAGTTGGATAGGGACAGTGTAGGGATACCTATTCCTTTGAAGAGACAGGTGTCACCATATGGGCTCAGGCAGCATGATAGAGGTCATTTCAATGGGCCTAGGCTCTGAGTAACCAGGGTTGTGAAGTTGCAGCCACTTGTATGAGCATGGTAGAATGATAGTAGAGCTTAAGAATTGTAGAGAGGCAGCGGCTATTGGTTCCCAGAACAAGATGCACCCTGGCAGTGGCTATGCTTTCAAATGGTGCCACGTTGTAGTAGGTTGGGTCACAGGGGGTCAAGATGTGGCCTAGACCCTTTTTAAACAAATTTTATCTGTGGGCCTAGATTCTTTTAAACAGATTTTATCTTCTCGCCACTGGTGTTTTATAATCTTTCACATTTCTAAACCTTTTATATCTGGGTCTTTTGCATTTGGGGAATTCGATTTCCTAGAAGTTATCTATCTTCTCCCTTTCCTACCTCACCTGTTTTACCCTTAACCAACTCTGGGACAAACCATTCTTTTTTTTTTGTAAATTCATTATTTTCTACTTTTTTTGTTTAGTTACTCCTTCTTATAGAGATAAATGGTTTATGTATTTTATTATTTCTACTCTTATTAACAATGATATTTAAAGATGTAAACTTGTGCTCCATGCAGCATTGCTCACATGCCCTGAAATTTGGTAGGAAGTATCTTCAGTATCATAATTTTCTAAATATCCTGTAACTATGGCTTTGGCTTAATCTCTAACCAAGAAAGCAAATACTTAGGAGACAGACTTGTTTAAAAAAAATTAACAAATAATAATCATATATATTTATGTGGTACAGGGTAATGTTTTTCTTTTCCAATACCATGCTATTTTGATAATTCAGAAGCATAATTTCCTGTTGACCTGCTGGCTCTGTTGCTAAGTGTATCTAGACCCGGGTTTAATTGGAATAAAACACAAGCTGCATGTATAATTGTAAGTCTCTAGTAGCTGCTTTTATAAAATAAAACAAAATAGCTAAAACTAATTTTAATAATTTTTATTTAATCCACCATATTTAAAATATTATCATTTTAATATGTAATTGACATAAAAGCTAATTTTGAGGTATTTCATATTGTTTTCTTTTTAAAGAAACCATGTGATCTATATAATTTCTTCTTTTGGACTCTAGTTTTCCATAGATGTGAAAGTGATTTGTCTATTAAACAGACAAATGTTTATTTATTATATCACTATGTTACGCATAAGCATTCTATTTTTGTTGATGTTATAACTTTTATTATTTTAAATAAATATTATTTATTATATATAATTTAATATGTCATTCAATTTTTCTGGCCTCAAAAAGACATACTGTCAGATCAAAAGTCTAATATTGTCATCCTGATTTTTACACTAATTTTTGGAAGTGATAACTTATTTATTCATTTATTTTGAGTCTTCTAGATCATGCATTTATAAATATGTATCTTTTGAGGAGAGGATATAATTAGACTTTAATATTCGTCTCAACCTGAACATTTTTACTTTAATGGGGATTTTATTTAATTTGGTTTTTTCAGAAGTTACGCAACATATTTATTTCACTAGTGATTACCTTTAAGTTTTAAAAAATAATTTGAACCCCCTTTTCTCTATTTAGATCATAAACTGAAAGTTGGAGAATTTTATTGATCCTTTCTTATATAAATTAAGAAATATAACATGATAATTTCCTTTACTCCATTAATCTACTTTTCAGTATGAGCTAATGGAATCCAGCATTCCTGATCAACCTTATTTACATATTTTATCTGATTCATTGTCTTTTTCAGGAACTCTTTTTACATTTTTCATAGCCTGCACATAAACCGGTTCATAATAATGCTCACTAACAAATTTCTAATACCACAGCTTCCCCAGGCTTCTGCACTCTTGCTTTTTATTTTGATGTTTTTTCTGATGAGCTCAAGCATATCCAAAGCTGGAAACCAGATGTGTATGAGATTTATCTTTGAAATTCAAAATATTCACTAGAATATGTAGACAAAATGAGCTTTGGTTTCAAGGGCTTCAATGACTTTACTCACCAGGCAGTACTTCAATTGAATTATTTTTGGGATAAATGATTTTGGGGATATTTCCTCCATGTCCAATTCTTTCTGCTAAGAAATCATACCCAAAAGAAATAGCATTAGAATCACATAGGACGCATTCCCCAGTACTTTAACACAGTAGAGTGAAGCATGGCAGAGAGACCATCAATAAACATTGGTCAAGAAAAAGCAAAACCCACAGTATAACAAGATATCACTCTATGAATAATATTTTTCAAACAGAAATAACTGAATTGCTAAAAAATAAAACAAAACTAGAAGCTGAGCTATCAAGAGAGTGATTGCTGAATTTTGATAGACAATGACCAAAGGCTGTAATATTTTGGTATAAGTATAAATGCTGAGATTGTTTGTAATAAAATCTCACTACCTAATAATACAAATACACTTTTTATGCAGTGGCTACAACAAAAGCTCCGGCCTAGATCCCAGCTTGAGGGAAATAGCACCCCAGTTGCTTTGTCTTCAGTTCCACTACCCCCTCCCCCAACTCCACATCTCCAAATTATCTACACCCTTTCTTTGTCTATTATTTTTCCATCTCTCCCATCCTAACACCCTACTTGACGATCATCTCCCGGTATTGATTCCCTGCCCCTTAACTTTTCTCCCTTCTTCCTTTGGCCATTTGGTCTACCAAAATTCAGCAATCACTTAAATGTCCCACATTTCTCCTATCTATTTGGAATGGGATATGGAAAAGTTATAAGCAAGAAACTAGGAAAAAGGCAAAAACATGTGCCCTTTACAATGGCAATACAAATTACACATTCTACAAACTAATCACATTCAGTATATCCCAAGCACAAGTTATCCCCAGTTAGTTAGTGCACCATCGCCCACTAGATTGCACACATGTAAAATCTGGAACTCACTGTAGGCAACAGCTTTTCTCTCGTGTTTTGCATCTTATCAGTCACTAAGTCCAACTATTTTTACTTCCTGACATTTCTCAGTCTGTGCCTCTATCGTCACTCCTACGCCCTCTATTTTCTAATCTCTACTCTTTTCCTAAGCAATATCCTTCACTCTGATGTCTTCAATTATCATCTAAAGGCTAATGATTTAGACTGTCCTATCCCCACATCCTATTCTACATTCCAAGCTGGTAGAGGTCACGGCCTATCTTGCACCTCTGCATGGCATCCAAAGACACTTTGCACTCAGCCTACCAATGACCAAACTCACCATCTCAATCTTAAATCTGGTTTTCCTCCAGTGCTAGCTTATTTCAGTGATAGCATCACCACCCAGTCCACTGCATGTGCCAAAAGGCCTTGCTACCTTGCTATACTTGTATTCCTCCCCACATTCAATCTGACACCAAGCCCTTGCATGTTTTACCTCCTCTGATGCCTTGAATCCATCCACAGCTCTCCATTTTCATTGCAGTCACTCTAACAGTGCTTATGTAATGTCTCACCTGCACTTCTGCACCTGCCTTCTGACCACTCTTCCTGTTCCCACTGGGTTCATTCTGTGCACAGCAGCCAGTCTGCTGTTCCAGAATTGAAAATTATGTCATGCTACTCTCCTGTTTTCAATCGGTCTAGCTGCTAGCCATTGTTCTAAGAGTAAGATCCACACTACTCACTTTGGATTGCAGGCTCCCATCTGATCTGGGTTCCTGACTACCTCTCCAGCCTCGTCACCCACCATGATCTCCCTCGGTCAGCATCACTCCAAACCAAGGATGGCTTGCCTTCCATCCTTTGGGCACACTACAGTTCCCTTTGTTCCATGGACCTTCACATTTGCTCCTTCCTCAATCTGGAAAAATCTCACCTACTCCATCATTCAGTTAATGCCTCCTGACTACCAGCATCACTATTAAAGCTTTCCCTGAGCCACTGCCTTCCCAACAGGCTCTTGTCTACCTGATCTTACATTTTCCTTTCCTTCATTGCTTTAATCACTTTAGTAATTACACATCTCATTAGTAGATCATTGATTAATCTCCTTCAGGCTTTATCAGAGCAGTGGTCATGGCTGTTGTCCTCAACATCATGTTCTCTTTGGTAGCACAGGACTTGGCTTTGTTAGGTCCTCAGCAGAGAATTATTAAATGACTGCCTAAAGAAGAAATTTCCCACTGCCCAGTCCCTGGTTCAGACTACCAACACTCTTCTGGGTATTGCAGCAGCCTCCTAGGTGGTCTCCAGGCCTCAGGACCCTCTTTGACTAGAGCTTCCAACATCTCAAGACTGATCTCTCCCATCACAGATGCAGCCCCTTAACTCTGCACTTGCACGTGTTCAAGCTTTTCCACAGCCACATGGTGGTAGAACCTATGTATAAGTGCCCCCCTTAAACTACCCCTGTCTACACCATGGCCTCTGCTCCCACCATTCCTCACTCATACTTACACGTGTGCTGATAAAAGCAGCACACATGTAAGATCCAATATAAACCACAATGCCTCACACTTCCATACTCCGCCCTACACTGTTTTCCTTGCCTAGAGACTCCTCCTCACTCTTCTTTATTTTCACAAATCCTATTCATCCTTTAAAATTCAGCTGAGAACTCATTTCCTCTCAGAAGTCTTCCCAGACCATTTGCTCGTCACACTTGTTTCTTTCTGATTCTTTTCCTGTTCCTCAAACACTGTCTGTAAATCCATCCTTAGCACATATGTTAAAATGATCCATCTCTATTTCTAAATCCCCTACCATCAGGCTGAAAGTTTCTCAACAGAAGAAACAACGCTTTTCATTTTTTGAATTATCAGGGTCTAACATAATCTTTGGCATATTATAGAAGATAGATAAATGTTTACTGAACATGAAATATAGACTTTGGACTTAGCGACTTCTCAAGGGATTCTTCCTTTTACATTAGCAATTTCATCTTTACAAAAAATTCCCTGAGCTACCAATATGAAACTAAAGCATTACAAAATCTAGTCTTTCAATGAATAAATAGATCTGCACCTAGTCTAGGCCAGGCACTGAGCTAGGTGTCAGGGATTTGACTGTGAACATAAGGGAAGTACCTATTTTCAAAGAGATAACTGCAGAAAAACCAACAGCATGATAATCACAAAATCTTGTGCAATTGATTTTCTTAATTAAGGGGCTCTTAGCAAGGAAAATTAAAATTTAAGATCACCTTACTGTTGTAAATCTAATCAAATAAATTAAGTCGAATAAGTAATTGCAACAAAGAACACAGGAGACTAAAGAGGAAAAACTGTCTGGAAGAACAGCTGGGACATAGGAAGATGCTGGACTCCACAAAATGAAGGATCTGCTCCTGGAGAGGCTATAGGGAGCCAGCCCTGCCGGACAAGCCCCCCATGGAGCCACATCATCAAGTGATAACTCACTCTCCCCTAGTACTTGGAAGTCTGACAGGAAATCAGTGACAAATATGAAGGTCTAAGACAAACAAGAAAAAGAATCCAGCACTGATACTTAGATTAGTTCTTTCCATCTAGGAGAGTAATATAGAAAACAACTCTCTAGTAAAGAAAAAGCAAAAGGCACCCTAACAGGGATTCCTTGATCAGAGTTTTTAGAAAGACAAATGCCAGCCTAGGCACTGAAGGCCCAAGCTCTGGCCTTGTTTCTGACACCAACAGCTTTGTGAACTTGGGTAAGTTGCTCCCCTCCTGGACTTCCATCAAATGAATAGCTTGAGCTAAATTATTTTTGAGGTTTCTTCTACCCCTAAAAGTTTACTTTCAAATTGCCAGGGCATATGTTCAAGAGAGTTGGCTTCCCTGGGTTGAGAACCAAAACTCCATGAGCAGCAAGCTCTCCTGGAACCACATCCAGAGACACTGAACTCTGCAGTGCTCACACCAGGGGAGGCCATGGCTGCACTGGCCCATGGAAGTATCCACAGTGAAGGCTGGGGGATTGAGAGTGATGGGAGTCATAGCTCTCATTTTCTAGACACCTGCGCTTTGTCAGGTACCCCCATGGCTACTCTACACACACTCATTTAATTTCACAAATAAACCCAGAGTTTTAAGTGTTCTGTTTCTTCAGAAAGAGAACGAAGATGCTTACTCTGTCTACCCTCTGTTCTCACAATGATAGGTTTGAGAGCCCACTCACCTTCAGGAAAACCAAGAGATCCAGAATCACTTCCACCCAAAGCCCAAAGCCTGAAACCTGAAGCCAGCTCACACAAAGCCAAGAGCAAGACAAGAGGACAGAGAGGAGTACACTTACTGGTGTGCACAGTGATGCCATTTAAAACCGTGTAGGTTTTCCCCATGTGTTTCAGCCTGGCTTTACATGCATAGTTCCCTCCGTCCTCTACAGAGACATTGTTCACTGTAAGCACAGCTCTCAAAGGAGTGAACCGCTCTCCTTTAATCTCTTCACAGTCCTAAATAAAAACAAACACATAAACTCAATGAGTATCTGGGGGTACTAGTTACATTCCTATTAGCACCATCCTATGAACTATGGAGAGATATAAGAAAACTATGTGTTCCCCTCTCTCCACATCTGCGACATAACCACAAGAGGGACTCTACCTACAAAATCAAGTTTTTTGACTTGGTTGTTTGTACCATTAATTAACCTGAAATAAATTTACTTTAAAAAAAAAAAAGAAGAAGAAGAAGAAGAAAATAAACCTATGCAGCCCTAAGGTCTTACATAAATTATGATCTAATCATAAGATTATGGATAGATAGGTAGAAAGCAAACAGACAGATATGGCAGATATATGATAGATAGTTGGACAGATAGATATACAAAACAGGAATTCCTTGCCCAGTCTTGCATGTCTATATATCGACAGATAGATAGGCCAGAAGATTTGACAAATAATATTTTACATGTTAAAATGAGTGATATAAACAGTAAGTGTAACAGGAGTTGGGAGGAGTGTAGCTAGAAGAAAGATTTCATGGAGAAACACTGGGCTGGGTCATAAAGGTTTTCAGCAGGAGCTCATGAGCAGACTAGAATGTCCTCCATCTGGGGGGCCTGTCTCTCCCAGTGGAGGACCCCTCCTCTTTGCCAAGACTGCAAGCCCAGGTGAATAATGATGGTTTCTACTGTGTTATGGGCCCAACCGTACCTTCTCCACTCATTATGGGTTAGACTTGATAGGAATCCAAAATAACTCTTTGCCAACCTCCTAGTTCAATGATACTTAAAAATATGCTGGCCAGTCTTACAGAGAGTGGATATCACATCACTTTCTCATGTCATGCCCCGCCCCCCCAATCAACAAGCACATAGCCCTTCACCCACCTAATTTGAAGACCAGTCTCAGGAAGGCCTTTCTCTTGGCATCCCTATAAGCTACACACTCATCACTCATCTGCCCGGTCCGCTTCTGAACTCATTCTCAAACATGTTCTTCATCTTTTAGGAAGCTCCATACCCCAGACCTCAGAGTGACTGTTTAGTTAATTGAGTCCATTTACTCATTCAGACCTTTAAGTTCCTGCTCTGCGGGAGACCCCACAGAGATGGGATCCCTTTCCTCAGGAAGTTCATGTTATAACAGATTAAACAAACATGTAAACTCCTAATAAAGATTTAATTTCCCAGATATTGAGCTCTCTCCTCACTTAGCCACAGTTCAGAATTGCACTACATTCTCCACCCTGGGAAGAGTGTGAATGGGTCTACCTTGCAGGGTGAAACTCAATAAATAATGCCAAGAATGAGCATTTGTTTACTCTCAATGTGAAACACCACTTCCTGGAAGTCTTAAATTATTTACCCATAAACACCCAGTATTATAGTCAGAGAGTTGCTTACCAAATAGAATGGAAGTTACTACTCAGAGTCAGGTGGGTGAAGGCATAAGACCCTAATAATATGATGTCTCCTTCTTTAGGGTACAAACAAGCACACACTTTGAGTCCTTGAACTTGGGAAACCTCTTCCCTGGACAGTCTTCCCCGTATACCCCCTGGTGAGGTACAACCTCTGGGCTTCCTTTGCTTGATTCTGTGGTTGAGCTGTCCCCATTCTGATGGACTCATTCTTTCTTTCAAGATATATAAATTTTAATCATATTAAAGTTTAGCCTTGATGCTGAGGCCACTCTGTCCCTTTACAGTATTTTGGACTACCTGTATTCTGAACCACTGGAGCATTATTTTAAAGTCATTATTCATTTTTATTTTAAAATTTGGAGATGATATCTCACTAACAATATTTAAAATTAAAACAATAATAGTAGTAGTAGCCTGGATTGGCAGTGCCTGTGGCTCAAAGGAGTAGGGCACTAGCCCCATATGCCAAAGGTGGTGGGTTCAAACCCAACTCCAGCAAAAAAAAAAAAAAAAAAACCCTACAAATAATAATAGTACCTGACATTTGAATGCCTTTTATATCCCAGGCACCAAGAAGAACATTCTTGACCTAACATCTATAAGGCTTCAGAGACACAAAACAGCCAAAAGCATTCTGGTTCAGAGGTGATGGGTAAGCGAGGTATAAAACTGGTGAGGCAGTCAGGAGCCCAACCTTACAATAGGAGAAGAACATCTGAAGCTTTTTGAGCAAAAGATTAAGATGATCAGATTTTCTTTTTGAGAATGATCCTGCCAGTTGTTGTGTATGGGATTAAAATGAGAGCAATCCCACAGACCAAGAAGCAACCCAAAGTGCCAGTTTCATGATATGAGGCTCAATATAGCCTCAACTAAGGCAGGTCAGTGGGGATAAGAAGAAGGAAACAAAATCCAATGATTTTAAGCAGTTCCAATGCACAGAATGTTGTGACACATTTGGGATACAAGAAGGGAACAAGGGCTTCTACAATCCCAGCTTGGGTATGCAAAAGTGTTGCTTGGTAGGAAAGGGAATGCAAGGACAACACAGAGAAATGACTAGATTTGGGGTAGAATGTGGTGAGCCATAGGGTGGGGAATGTCTAAATAGAAGGAACGTTATTAAACTGTTGGAAAACAGATTCTGGAGGTTGGAAGAAAGGTCAAATATCAAGGCAGGGCCGAAATGGGAGCCACCTGTACGAGTATGTGGGTGTGGTTCTATGTAGCTTCTATCTGATCAGAAGCAAAGCAAGAACAAAAGATGGCCAAGAATGAAACCTTGGGAATGCTAAAATCTAAGACCCAAATATAAAAGATGAGAATACAGTAATGATTACTCAACACGGACCAGAAAAATAAAATAAGACACAAAGAGCAAGTAAGTCTGGGAAGAAAACAAGGAGGGAGTTCCCAGCTGATGCCAGTGCCCAGTAGAGTTGAAGGCCACCAGGAGATCACAATCTGGGTTGAAAATGAATGTCAGTTTGGGAACCGAAGAGCCAAAAACTATCTCAGCAAGGACAGATTCAGCACAATGGTGGGGGCTGAAAACCATTGCAGTGAGAAGTAATTTGGAATTGGAACAAAACAAAAAACAAACCGGACACCTTACTGCCTTTCAAAGTATGGATATATCACATCACAATCTAAAAACATTAGGATGGATATGCTGGGCAGATATCATCCATGGTGAGCTGTTCTGTCCTGTAGACACTCTCAAACTGAAAAAAAAAAAAAAAAAGACTTAACAGCTATTTCAATACTCAAACCTTATTCAGGCCTTCAATTTCAAGAACCACCTTGAAAAAGACACCTCATTTGTCAATTTTCCCAAACACAACCTGCATTCTTCCATTATCCAGAATCATTGCTGTCTCAAAAGTTTTTAAATCGAGTATACTTTTCTAATTCTCTATTATTTCCGTTCTTTTATTCCTTTAACTAAATACTAGCATCTAACATTTATTCATTAAGTACTCATTATGTACCAATGCTTAGTAGACAAATTGATGTCATTTAATCCTCAAAATCCTACAAAGCCAGTCACACTCTGTCTGGATTTAATTTGTAGGAACCAAAACAAACAAACAAACAAACAAACAAAAGTTCCAGCTTTTTTTTTTTTTTTTTTTGAGACGGAGCCTCAAGCTGTTGTCCTGGGTAGAGGGCCGTGGTGTCATAGCTCATAGCAACCTCCAACTCCTGGACTTAAGCAATTCTCTTGCCTTGCCTCAGCCTCCCAAGTAGCTGGGACTACAGGCATCCGCCACAATGCCTGGCTATTTTTTGGTTGTAGTTGTCATTGTTGTTTGGCAGGCCTGGGCTGTATTCAAACCCATCAGCTCTGATGTATGTGACTGGTGCCTTAACTACAGGTGCCAAGCCCGTCCAGCTATTTTTATGCAGAAAAAGATTCAAGAGAGAATCTTAGGTACTCCACAAAATCTGTGAAAGTGCCCCAGGGAGTGGCACCTAGGCCAGCAGCTCTATGCTGAGATAACTCTCCAGGCGAGGGTAGGAGGATAGGCTGTCTCCACCATCACACAAAAACAGGAATGGGACCTGAACTGCACTCAAAAACTAGGAGTTGCCACTTAGCAACCCAATGATGAGTGCCATGTCAGGAAGACACTCCTCAACAAATAAATTGGAAGACTCAGCTCCCACAAAGCTGGAGGCTGGACCCTAGGGGACAGCTGCAGAAGTTTCCATGTCTCCCAGGCTGAGCTTTCTAGTAGAAAAATCAGGATGATCCACCATCCTCACTTTTCAGCAAAACCAGCTGGAAACAGTGAGTCACATTCAAAACGTTAGTGGTAGCAACTCCGGAAAATGTAGGGTGATCTGCTTGCTACATTATTTTTTTTTTTAACCTTAATATCCTCTATAGGATAAAAGCCCCAACCATGGATAGTATTTGCCCACCATATCCATCATGTTTTTCTATGCGAACTCTCCATCCATCCAACCCACTTTTCTATCTTAATTGGAATAAGCTCACCTGGCACCGCTACTTCTCCCGCTTATCCTTCCTATTCACCCCAGACTCAGAATCCCATCACTTCACTCACTCCCCTTCCAATACCTCAACTCCACAGCCCTCTGTCCTTCTAGCACATTCACAACGCAGAACCCCTACTCTGATGGATCCCTTCATCCTTCCCCTACACACCCACAACCAGGTGAGCACATTAGGAGATTGGAGATAATCGCAGGAATGGGTGTGTTGGTGCCACTATGACCTTTAGCTTAGTTGTCACCCCCACCTATATGACTCTTTCCAATTTTCCCTGCAACATCTTACAATTAACAGGGAAAACAAGGGCCATCAGCTGTGCCCTCCCCACGTCCTCTCCTCCTTTTCTCTCATTTTTTTTCAATTCTGCTTCATACATTCTCTTAAGAGAGCCCCACCTCTTAACTGAGTTTCTACACTAGCCGATGTCATCAACACGCTGCCGTTCTCAAACCTTCCAGCTTATTCACTACCGTGCCCACAGAAGGACTTTTCTCAGATGTCAATTTGATCGTGTCATCATCCTGGGGATAGAATTTAGCTGTTACAATACCTTATCTGAGAAAGGGCTATGTTTAAATTTGCATACCAGGTCTCTACTTTCTAGAGCCACCTAGCCTCACTCCTGCATGTGCCAAACCTCTCACCCAAACACGGTTTCCACCTCCCTCTGCTCGTTTCCTCTCATGACCCACCTGCCTTCCCTTCCCCACCAGCTTAATTGCTGTTCATTTTTTTTCAAGCACGGTTTAATAGTCACTTTTTCCAGGAAGCATTTCCTTGGACACTCCCAGGGTCTGGTTTAATTTTGTTCTCTCTACGTTCACCTCATGCTATCATCAGATTCTTAGTTGACTTGCCTGCTTCCTCTGGTGAACTGCAGCTTCTCTGATGACAAAGACTCTCATTATTACATCCCCAATGTCTGACATGGCACCAAGAAGATAACAGGATCCAAGTACTCGGAGGATGGATTCCAACCCTCTCATTTTACAGACGAAAACACCGAGGCCCAGAGAATGACACAAGTATAAGGTTGGAGAACAAGTTAGTGGCAAAAGCAGAGCCATAACTGGGGCCATTGAATCTGAGCTTGTGGGACATGTTTCCCCCTCCTCATACTGCTTGCCTTGTGGCCTTATTCTGCCTTTTCAAGCCCAGGGGTTGCATATAAAATAAATGGCCTGGGCCCACCCACAGGTGATCTGCTTCAGCTGGTAGAGGTTGAGGCTAAGCATCTGAAGGGCTCACTGGGTAAAAACTGATGCCCACTCAGGATTGTTAATTAATCACAGCTTTGGAGTCCATCTCTAATTCTAGAGAAGTAGAAATTACAATCACCAAGACAACATTTAGGAAAAGGAAGAAGCAGAGGATGTACATAAACCCCCCAAGACTTATCTAATGCCATAATAAGTAGGAAGGATAAGCAGTAAGATAATGTGGTGGTACAAAGCGTTTGATTTAAATTGAAGGTGACATGCAAAGCAATGTGAAAAAGGCAGGTAAAGTATAAATCCGTATGGGAAAAAATTAAATTTAGCCCTGCCTACAGCTACATCAAGGAGGGAAACACTGAAACTTCTAAAAGATAATACAGAAAAATGCCTTGTTACCTTGCGGTAGGAAAAGATGCTTAAACAAGTCATAGGAAGTGGCAATCACAAAGGAAGAGTTATTCAGTCGGACCATATTAAAATTAGAAAGTTTAAGACCTTATTATGGGAGTAAAAAGGCAAGCCACTGCCTAGAAGGATATATTTGCAACACTTGTAACTAACGATTACTGATATGTAGATACATAAAGAATTACGACAAATCAATAAGAAATATATAAGACAAGGAGGCTGGTAACTACCGTGGGTCAAACCTGGCTCACTGCTATTTTGTAATAATTTTCAACAACCACACCCATTCATTTCCATACTGTCCACAACTACTGTTACACTACCAAAACAGCTGAGTAGTTGAAACAGAGTCCATCTGTCCAACAGACATTTAAGATGCCTAAGATATTTACTGTTTGTCCCTTTGTAGAAAAGGCACAGGGACCCTGGAGAAGACAATGAAACAGAGAAGCAGACCAGATACTTTCACAAGAACTCAACAGAAAAAGTCAGGCACACGCACAGGTGCACACACACATAGACACACAAACATACAATGGCCAATAAGCAATATTAAAGATCTATTTTGTCATTTATTAGCGAAATGATAATAAAGCCAAAATGACACACAGTTACTCAGTCATTCTAACGGCAAAAACAACAAAGACTAATAATACTACGTGTTGTCAAATATAGCAACATAAATAACTCTTATATACGGCTGCTGGAACTAAAAATTTGCACACTAGTTTGAGAAAAGCCTTGCCATTTTCTACTAACTTTGAACACATTCAGTATGACCCCACTATTCCACTATTCCACTCTTGCATAAAATTTGCTACACAAAATTGCATTCATGAGTGGATAAAGCATATAAGAATTTTCACATCAGCTTTATTTATAATATTCAAAACATGGAAACAACTCAAGTCTGATAACAATGATAACGATGAAATACTATATAGCAATGAAAGGGGATGGACTCTCACCACCTGCAATAGCATGGATAATTCTCATTGGTTTGCTGTGGAGCCAAGGAAACTAGACACAAAATACTACATATAATATTATTCCAATTAAATAAAGTTCAAAAACTGGCAAATCTAATCTATCACAGTGTAAGTCAGGGGAGTCATTGTATTTGGGCATTAGGAAGGCATAGTTCTTGCAAGAGGTGGCTTTAGAGGTGCTAGTTACGTTTTCTTTCTTGACTTTGATAGGAAGGGGAGTTAAAAGGTGTATTATTTAGTGATAACACATCAAGCTCATCTACTTATGATTGATGTATTTTTTTTTAACTTTGTTTTTGTACAGACAAGATCTCACTGTGTTACCCTGGCTAGTCTTAAACTTCTGACCTCAAGCAATCCTCCTGCCTCAGCCTTTCCAAGTGCTGAAATTACAAGTGTGAGCCACCGGGCTTGACCAGAATGGTACATTCTATGAGTATATGTTATACTTCGATGAAATGGTATTTTTTTTAATGCATGCTAAATTGGGTACCCAGGATTTGGAAATATATAAAATCTCCTCTAAGTTAGTGAGGAAAAGGCAAAAAAAAACCAAACCAAAAATCAAAACAAAATCAAACCAGGAAAAGAAATATGCCAAAATATGTGAGTAAGCAGTTCAGAAGAAGATGAAAAAATGGACAATACATCTTCGCAATTCCGAAATGTGTGCTATACACATTCTTGTGCAGGTGTCCTTTTTATAAAATGACCTTGTTTCCTTTGGGATTCCAGGCCAAATGGTAGGTCTATGGTTAAGTTCTTTAAGGTATCTCCATATGATTTTCCACAAAGACATGTAAACAACCCAAGTGCCCACAACACATAACTGGATTAATAAAATGTGGTATAGGCATCCTGTAGCATATTACTCCGCCATAAAGAAAAAGGGAGAGCTAGAATCTTTTGTGACAGCCTGGATGGAGAAGAGCTGTCAATCAGCTTGCCAGCAGTTTATAAAACCTTTCATGAAATAGGAAATTTCCTAGAGAACAAAACCTTGCCAAAACTTGCTTAAGAGAAAATAAAAAATGTGTATAATCCTATCATTATGAAAGACACTAAATTAATAGATGAAAGCATTCTCATAAAGGAAATTCATGATCTAGATGGTTCTGCCTACAAGTGCTAATCAGCGGTTAGGGAAAACTAATCCCAATATCAAGTAACTAGCCTGTGTTTCTTCACACCAAGGATCATGACTTCCATATCAGCAGATGGCAAAGTACCCCAGAAAAGAGAACATTTGAAGGTGAAAATACAAGGTGCAGAAAGATGAATCCAAGATGCTCTGTTTGCATAAAAATGGCACCCACATATTGGGAAAGGGAAGATGGGCTTGCAGTAAATATAAAACAGGAACAGGAAAAGGTTTCCTAGAGATGGCATAATACTTTCTGACTATTAAACCATATGCATGTTGTACCCATTCAAACAAACAAACAAATTAATTAATTAATGTTAGAGAAAAAAAGAATAGGGAAGGACAGCCTATAACACAAAGATAACTAGAAGGAGGTGGTAGATCCAAATAAGAAAATATTACAGAGCTATAATAATCACATATTTTAAAATAATAAATAATTAGCAGGGTAAAATCATCAGTAGATCCCAGCTAACAAATCTATTTTCATTTTTGGCACCCAAATTTCTTTACCAATTCTGCCTTAAAAATAAAGCTTAACCTAGAAAAAAGAGACAAGTGGGCTTTAAAGACGAGGAAGAGAAATATCGATAGAAAAAAAATTTTTTTTTACCTTATACCACTTTATTAAATCAAAAACACAACTCTCTGGGAAGATCAAATGACATGTAAGACTGCCATCATCTCCAACGTGTAGAATTTGTTTGTACTCCTCTGATAAATTCAGTAGACCATTTCTGGAACCGTTACACCAATACTTTTTATGAACAGTTAGGTTTAAATGTATTCTGTGACAGCTGTTTCTACCCCTGCAAGAAAGAGGGAAACCTCATAAGCTCTTGAAGAATCACAAAATCAAATGATTTGGCTCATCTTCAAAGAATTTTGCAGGTGCTGGCAAACCAAGAAAAAATTAGAAGATGGTCTTGTGCTGAATACACAGCTACCTTTGATGGGGCATATGCTATCTAGCTGATCACAGGCCCCTTGAGACCTGTGTCACTCATTTAAATTTCTTCCTAGCACAGGGCCTTGGGTGGGGGTTGGAATATATCCAGTGCTTAACTGCTAAATCTCAGCACTCATTCCTTATGAAAAGGGCCTAAAGGAGATATGTTCCTATCTGGATATGTTCCCTGTCAAACAAAAAGGTTTGGTATTCCAAGAAAGATGGCAGCAGCAGTAATATAGGGACAAACACAGCTTGTGAGCCCAATGTACCATTCAATGGGAAAAGATACATATCATGTTCCAAAAACAATTTACGAATCTGTTTTAAAATGTGTCTACTGAAAAATGTCTTGCAGCAATTATAACAACTATATGAAATGATTCTTCTCATGGAGTTCTCTAAATTCCTTACAAATTTTCCTGAAAGAATTAATATATGCACATTATATATATATGAGTTAGTTCTATTTCAAATGAGGAACTTACTTTATAACACATTGGTAGATTCCTGTGTCTTCCAATGCAAAGGGGAGAAACAAAATCCAAGTCTGGTCCTGGTGAATTCTAGACTCACTGTGTTTGGAGATTGGGATTCTGCTAGAATTTTTATACCAGGTTATATTGACTTCCCCAGATGTTATGGGAGGGTATGTACAATTAAAAGCAAAAGGCCCGTCTACGGAAGTCGTCTCATTGGGCATACTAATGACCTGGCATACATCTAGAGAAAGAAATGGAAAAACAAAAATAACCATATAAGAAAACACTAGTTTTATTAAATACTAGTTTTAACAAATGCCTCCATTTTCTAGCCAATTTGAAATTTTATTTGGAGATTTCCTTAGTCCCAAAAATAACCTACTGATTTGAAAATACAATTCCAAGTTCTTCAAATGTATCCATAAGATACGATGAATTCAGCCTCCTCCTCACCAACCTCTTCCCCATTTGGAGTAATTTCCCTCTTTCCCATCTATTCTAAGACCTGTAATTCTTTCATCCTCCTCCTACAGAGAAAAAAAGAGCTCTCCTGGTCTTGTTCTCTTTCTGCTCTGCTCCCCAGTTATTTTACTTTGTCTTGAGTAAAAAGTATCTCATCCCAAAATAGATTGTTAAAAAAACTGACTGAACTTTTCAAATTTTGTACCAAATTAATATTTTTTATTAGAAAATTGTGCTGTTGATGGTTTCTTTGGTTCCACTATGGTCATTAAATAATCCTGGGCATAGGAAACACCTAACTCTACATTTTTGCAAATTCGTCTAACTCCTTCTCCTCTCCAAAGTCACCTCAAAGCTGAACGGTGACATGTGGGGATGAGCACGAGAGCACTTTCGAACTGAAACTTGCAGTTTCCCATTCAGCAGAATTCGGCCTGGCCACGGGGAGAGTTATTAGCCAGGCGCGGGTCTCAGGCGATCCCCGGGAGTCCGCCAGGGGGCTCCCCAGGAGGCGCCTGGAGGTCGGAGAACCAGGGCTGTCTCTGCAACCTGAGGACACCCCCGACGTACCTGCTCTGACAAATGCTGGAAGAGCGATGGACAGCCCGCAGAGCAGCAAGGACCACACCCGCATGCTGGGCTACGGGAGGAAAGAAGAAGGTGACAGGGGAAAGGGGAGGAGAGGTGGGACACAGCGGGGAGGGGCGCCCTCCCCCAGGCCCACGGCTCGCGTCGGGATCGCGGAGGCGTCTGCCCAGACAATTCCCCATTGGGGGTAATTCCCCTCTGTCCCTTCTCTTCTAAGACCTGTAATTCGTTCTTCCTCCTGCTATGGAGAAAATAGCTCTCCCGGTCTTGTTCTCTTTCTACTCTGCTCCTCAGTTATTTTACTTTGTCTTGACAAAAATAAAAGATGACTGTCCCTTCTTCACCGGGAGCCCTCCAGGGGTTGGTCCCCGCGTCTCCCCAGACACTATCTCTGCGTCCGTCTCGGTCTCACTCCTGGCGGCGACCCTCTGGATCGAGGGCGGGGAGCGCAGACCCGCCGCGGAGGAGCGCGGGCGCGGAGGTTTGGGAGGCTGCGGCGGCGGCGACCACTTGGCGTCTCTCTCTGTCACCTAGCAGCTGGGCAGGGGCGACGTCCGGAGCCCGCGGGAGGGTCGAGGCGCCCCCGCCGCCCCGCCCCGCAGCCCCAGGTCCTCGCCTATGCGCGCGCGTCCCCTCCCTGCGCGGCCCTGGTCTCGGGATCTGCCTGGGCCCGGCGGTGGGCACAGAAACCCCAAACACCGGCTCACCGCGGAGAAGCCGGACCGGCAGGACCTGCGGGAAGACCCGGGCTCGACGCCCGGGCCGGAGTCGGAGTCGGCTCTCCCGTGTCACCCGGCCGGCCCGGAGCCCGCCCGGCGGTCCTGTTAGCGGGCCTCGGGTGCGAGCACATTTTTGCCACCTCTTCTCCTCCACACCTTTCCTACCATCAGGGACCAACCCGTGCTTGGCTCGGCCGCAGACTCCCGGCCCGGTGTCTACCTGCCTGCCGGACTGGGGCGTGCTGGATGTCGTGGAGACAGGAAAATCTGGCGAGGACCCGAACCCGGTCACGGCATTTTCGTG
This sequence comes from Galagoides demidoff, assembly GCA_963574575.1. Lineage (NCBI taxonomy): Eukaryota > Metazoa > Chordata > Mammalia > Primates > Galagidae > Galagoides > Galagoides demidoff. Next base: position 34,465 of record CAUYQV010100127.1, on the reverse strand, counting down.
CCTAGGTATTTACCCGCCGCCACCGTGGGCGGGGCAGACCTGCCTTCCGCGGTGGAGTATAGGAAGGAACGTGGCATCACACTAGGAAGTGGGTTGGAAGTCTTTTTGCCTAATTTCCTAGCCAGTCCTTCATCACCAGAAATGTCTGCTTAAATTTATTCCAAGTTGTCTCTATAAGTGTCCCTATAAATTGATTTGATTCCAGATTCCATTTGAACAGTTATTGCATGACCAGCATTGGCCTGAATGGATCACCCCAAAGTGGAAGCCATCCAAAATTGATTCTAAGGAATATGGTAATATTCATCTGCTGGAGTCATGCTCATGAACCCCTGTAAGGCAGACATCCCATGGTGGTTCTCAACTCCTTGGCTCAATCTCGGCCAAGGATTGTTCCGGCCTAAAATTTCCCACAATAGCAACGAGGACCCAGGACCCGTTGCCCTGGCCATCAGGGAACACCCCAGAATTATCCCAGAGGGCACTGAGAAATAAGAAAGGGTATATAACACGTAATCTCCATTTAACAGATTCTTGGCGGAGCTATTCCTAATGGTCTTTGTGAGATTAAAGACAGTGAGACAAAACAACCCCCCCCCCCCAATAGAGAGAGATGCAATTGTTATTTCATTAACAGCAAAAGTTCTTGAGTTAGGTCAGTGGTTAGCAGATTTTAAAAAGTATTGAGGATTCCAAAGTGCGTTTGTTTATGTAAGAGCTCTGCCTGTTCATGTTACTATATGGGAAATTAAAGGGAGGATTTGGGGATATCTAATTTCTTATTTATTTTAAAGAGCAATAAAAAAACCCATTATATGTTAACATAAGTGCCATGCAATTAATGAAAAATAACTATACTTTCTAAAACAGACTTATTGAGAAAAGTGGCATTGTTCTACATATTTGCAAGTGTCTTTGATTTCTGGCTTACTAGAAGATGACTAGTTTCTCATACCTGCTTTTCTACATTCAAATTCTTAGGATAGAGTGTGTCATGTAGTCTCTGAAAATGTCCATTAAATTTTGTATTTTATCTGTTAAATAAAACAGGTAGTATTTTATCTGTAAAATAAAACAATAAATAAGTAGTAAAATTAAGAAAATATATTCTGAGAGTCTCAGGTATGGACAGAGAACACCTCGTAGTGCAGAAAGTCCTGTTTTACAGAGAACATGGGGTTTTGACACAGCCAGGCACTTGGCTCTAGTTTCTGGCGGGGAGAGATCTGAGTACAAATTCTGCACTGTCACAGTTTTGAAACTAGAGCAGCTAACATGAAATCATTCCAGAGACCCTTCCCAAAAAAACATATTGTGCATTTAATTGGGAGGAGTTATCTGATGGAGAAAAGGAAAAACAAGATGACCTTTAAATGGTGGTTAGCACTGATTTTTCAAATGGTTAGCTAAAAAATACATTAACTGGTAACATGACCAAAACATCATGAAGAAAAAACTCTCTGAATTCTTCCAGTGAGAAATTCTGTATAATTTTTCTGATAACTGATTTTTTTATCAGTTTTAATAGTTTATCAATAGTTTATCAGATTTTAATAGTTTTCTGATAACTGATTTTTTTTTTTTTGCATTTTTTGGCCAGGGCTGGGTTTGAACCCACCACCTCCAGCATATGGGGCCCAGTGCCCTACTCCTTTGAGCCACAGGTGCCTCCCTGATAGCTGATTCTTAATTTCACTGTTGTGTGGCTGTTGCTGCTGTTTTTGAGACAGAGTCTCACTTTGTCACCCTGGTTCGAGTGCTGTAGCATCATAGTTCACAGCAACCTCAAACTCTTGACTCAAGTGATCTTCCTGCCTCAGCCTCCCAAGTAGCTGGGACTACAGGTGCTCACCACAACACCTAATTTTTTTTTCTTCTTTTTTTAGTTGAGACAAGGTCTCACTCTTGCTCAGGCTGGTCTTGAACTCCCGAACTCAAGGGATCCTCCCACTTTGGCCTTCCAGAGTGTTAGGATTATAGGCTTGAGCCACTGCATCTGGCCAGATGTTTAAATTTTTATAAACTCTTGAATTTTAAAATTTTACTGAGGGATTTAAATCCCTCAGGAATATGTTAAACAAATCTCTTTCTTTAGGCCACAAAACATCCTTTCAGGTTGAGGGTTGGCAGAGGGGCCAGCAGCATGGAAAACTTCATTTAGACCTTGTACTTTGCTCTTTATTTTTAGGATCCCTCGTGTCAATGGCCACTTCTAGTTCACAACTCCTTTCTGCCCATTCTATTCACACATTCTAATGGGACTTGAGATAACCAAGTAAGTTCACTCAAACAATTGCTACTAACAAAGCTACTCTTTTATAAGGCCCTAATGTATGCTAGGCACCATGCTTATAATATAAATAGATCAATATTTATATATGTATTAGTTTGATATAATTAATTGATAAAATAGATTAACATATTAATCTATTCAACCCTTAAGCAACTCTATGAGTTGGGTATTATACCCATTTTATAGGTAAGGAAATTCTTATGTATGGGGCTTACTTAGTTTATCTAAGGTTTTGCACCAGGTAGACGGTGGAGGCAACATTTACAGCAGACTTTCTCAGGCCCTAACCCCTAACCCCATCTGTCACATTTCCCTTCTTCCCAGGGACTGGTAGAGCCATCGGCTCCTTAGAATTGCTATGAGGTAAGAACCAGGAGGCAATGACTGGGTGGGAAGGGCTCTCTGACTGTTAAGAGTGTGATATCGAGCATGCATTTTGCCTACTTTCTGTGTTAAAAGAGAAAATAAATGGAAGCCTTCGGAAAAAATGTCTAAGTCCATGCAAATATCGCCATTATCATTTTTTGGACATGTAAATGATAATAAGTTAATAAACAATAACATGACACATTTTAGTCCATTTTAGAAGATAGCAAATAGATGTAGTCCACTTGCAGCTACTGATAGGAGTCTGGGTTCATTGTTGAATAGTGGCCTGGACCTCTACTCCCTTCCTCCCCACTCCTATAAAGTACTCCCTGCAGCATGCATCCTCATCTCCTCAGGCCTCAGGATGTCCAGGTAAGCTGTGGCCAGAGCGGGCAAAGAAAGAGATTTTCAATAACAACACTCAATGTGCTCAATGTTTGACAGTTTTATTGGAAAACAAGTACAGTCTATTGATCAATGACATATGCTGTACATGAATCTGACGTTTTAATATATAAAAAATAGTTGGCATCTGCTGTAGAATTATACAAACAAGTTTTAAAAAACCCTTCATCATTAACCAGTATAAACATAATTTATCAAAAATGTCATTTAAAAATGGCTCAATACCTTTTTTTTATTGCAAATAAAAAGAAAGGCAGGCGGGAGAAATATAAATTCTTCTAAACCAGTTTTAACAACTGGTAATTAAATACTTTATTGCATTTGCAAACTCTTCTTCAACACTCAGATCGTAAACAAAACACGATCAGAAAGTGCAATAAACTGTTATCAATGGGGAAGGCATTTAAAAAGGGGGTTTTGGGGAGGAGGGAAGACAGTTGAGTTAAATTTCATAGGAAACTAGGAATAAAACTTCCCCTCGCCCCACACTCCCCCAATACTCCCAGCCCTTGGACAATGAGAATGACATCACACTTTTCTGTTTGAAATGTCCCTTAGCCCTGGTTTATCTGTTGATTTCTCTTTCCTCCTTAAATTCTTAGTTGTCAAGTCCCTCCCCACTTTCTGGCCACTTTTGTTGCTAATTAAAGTTTCCGAATTGGCTTGCTTTCTTGGCACCCTGCACGCAGATATGTTTTCTAGATGACCGACTCAGATCATCAACAAAATTAAATCTTTAATTCTAATAGACGTTTGGGGATGTGATGCCCCCCACCCACCCATCCACACATTGGACTTCTGGCTGTCCTCTGTGTGTGGTGCCAAGTGAAAACGAGGGAACCGTAGGCACTGTCTTTCAGAATGGCAGGTGTAAAACAGCGCCGTCCCTCAACGTCAGGTCAGCTCAGGAGAAAGCAGGTGGAAAGGGAAGAGTCAGAGGATTAATTAAACCCTGTGTTTGAGTCTCTTTCCGACTACTCCGGGGGGAAATATTATTCCAAATAAAAATTGTGTTTACCCATAACATTCCATATTAAAAACATAAAAATATAAAGACTGAGGGGCCTGCCCATGATCACACAACTTTTCGAACCGTTCATGTGGCCGGTAGTAAGTGGCACCTAAATTTGGTTTTGTGGTTTTCCAGAGTTTCTCTAATTATGCTGCAGACTCTGATCAAATTTTTGAAAAATATTTTTTCTATGCCAAAAAAACTCTGTAATGCTTTTTCATTTTTAGTTGTCCAAGAAAATATTTAACTGTAGGGAAAGGATATATGAAAGTAGAAAAGTTTTCACAGAATTGAAACATAATTTTTGTAAATTCCAATACTGAGAAGTTTAGAATGCTCTTTCCTAAACAGAAGCATTCTTAGATTCAGTTGCCTCCTGAGAAATTATCATTTCTTCTCACAAGAGTGGCAGGGGAGAAGGGAGGGGGAAAGTTGTTGACCTGAAATCAGGTCTGCAGAGCAATGAACTAGAAGCCAGAAAGGTTCAAGTTCTAGGTCCAACAGAGTGTGATTTTTAAAAAAAAATAAATCACATCCTCGCTACAGAAAATTAGAACAATTGCAAAATTAAATAATATAATCTGAGAACATTTTTAAACAATAAAGCAATATACAAATCCATGTCATATGTGCAAATTACTCATGGGAGGTGGGGAGGGGCAGGGAAATGTAACCACAGCCTCCCCCCGCCCCGCCCCCCCCCCACTCTAGTCAGGACAGAACCACCCTCCACTAGAGTGACAATCAGCAGTCAAGTGCCATCGGCCCACAGGGGAAAGAGAGGGTTTGTTTGAGAGTAAGCTTTTAGGCAAAGTCTCTAGGGGACTATGGACTTGGGGTCAGTAAATTCTGGTCAGCTGGAGAAAATTCAAGAAAGCATTCTAGTTAGAGAGGCAGAGCACAGATGGAAGAGCCTGGTCAGGCATCCAGCCCACAAGGCTGACCCAGGAGTTCATGTAGAAGGACCATGGGGGTAAAGTTAAGGAGAGTTGGGGTTTCAGTTTCTTAAGTGGAGAATGCCCTGGGGAGCGTTCCATCAAGAGCAGGCTGAGAGTAGAGCAGCTCTTAGGAAGGACGGGTCATCTATGGGCTGAGCACAGGATAGAGCCCAGGGAGGAAGCCACTGGGAAGCTGTCCTTCCAAAAAAGCAACGAGCCCAAGATAGTGCAGAAGAATAAGAAAGGACTAGATGGCCATGCCGGACAGAAGAGCATTCAGAGGTGATCAATCCCTGGTGCTGCTGCTTTTAAAAATTCTCTCTCCTATGCAGAAAGCTAAGATGATTTCAAAACCGTGGATCCTGGAGAATCCTTTCATTCATTGAAACAACATTGCAAATAAAATTCAATCTTTGGAAACTGCTGGCTGTGGACGTGTATGGAAAATGCAAACACATGGAAAGTTCACCAAGAATACGTGAATCTTTCTCTGAGGTGTCAGTCTCACTCCTCCTGCAGCACCACCCAGGAGGGCCACTCCAGGGCCAGTGAACCTATGGAATCCCCAGAGAGGGCCACAGCCCTGCCCTTGAGCTGTGGGTGACTTAAATAACACCTATAAATGGTGACCATTGCCCCTAGCTTGCTATCTCTGTGCCTCTCCTCAGCAGTTCAAACATTCAGAGAGGGCATTTGTTGCCTTTCTTAATGGTCTTCCCAAGCCCTCTCCTCTGAAGTACCCTGGCCTGCTATTGTCACCATGTCCTGCTCCCTTAACGGTCCTATTCCGGGTGACCTCAGGGATAACAGACTACACAGGTACACTTTACGACTGTACAAGTCAGCTGGAGGCACAGCCCAGCCTGCAATGCCCTAAGATAGGAGGCACCCAAAGAGCTCTCAGCTGGCTGCTCTGTGCTACCCAAGAGGTAAGTGGACCTCTCTCTGCAGCCTCTCCTTAGAGTCTGGCCTGGTGGCCAGGGACAGTAACTGGTGTTTGGCTGAAGAAGGCCGTCGCTGGTCAGGCATGTGGTACCTGACACTCTTCCAGAACCTTGTCTTTACAGACTGTGGTCCTTCTGTGTAGTCCCCTGACCAGCGGATGGCCCCATGCTTCTGCTTAATGAATTGGATGGATTGTGGCATCTTCTCATAGTCTTGGATTTTCTCCAGCTCAAGCAGGACAACTTTAATTCCATCCTGAATAAGAGCATTATACATCGCTATTTGCTCTTCGGATGAACTACCCAGCCAGCCAAAGCTTGACATTTCTCTAACTAAAATAATAATCAGTCTTCTGCATTTCTTTATGTTTTCATTAATAACCTCCACAATGTCTGAAAAAAACGAAGCAAAGCATAATAAGTAAAATTTCAATTTATAATCATTCTCTCCACAACCCAAACCTCACAAGGTTCTTTCCAATCCATCCCCTAACGCTTCTTTCTTGGTTCATTTAAGATTAAAAGAGTTTCTCATTTTATGGACCAACTCAAAAGTTGACCCTCAAAAGCTAAAAATTTCAATTAGAACTCAGAAAACTTCCAGTAGGGATTTTATAAACTTCTCGTTAAAACATTTAATCTACCACCACTCCTATTTTATGGCATCAGCAGTACTAACTAGCTATTAAGTTTTCCAAAACTAAATAAAAATCAATTATTGCTCCAACAAAATATGAGAGAAGTGAATATTTTGTATTTAATAAATGTGAAAATCCTCACACACCACTGGAAGAGGTTCTTAAGTTGTCAAATATGTGTCCCTATGCCCTAACCATCTAGAAAGATGAAACCCAAATGTTAGCGGTTGGTTTTACAACAATGAGCCTTTACTTTGTTTTATCAAGTCCATACCTTCCCCAACATAGTCATCCCTTCCATAAATGAACAGCTTATATCCACACTGTTTTTCCAAGACCTCAGGCAAGACTTTAAACACGAAAATATCTGAGTTAGAGGTGGACCCTTCCCCAAGGGTCTTTGGATACAGTATATAGGCATCATAGGTCTTCCCATCTGAAGCTAAAGGAAAAATATAATGCATTCAGAACCAAAAGGAAAAAGAAGAGATTTGATAGTCAATGTTACAAATGTGCATTTCATAATGAATGATTAATCTTTTTTATTGTACGGCGGCATGATTGAAGTGTAATACCAAAGGATTCTGCCTTCTTAAAGTATTCTTCTCTTAGGAGGTTTCCATAGATGATGTTTTACCACAACGCTGTTCTGACATTGTATGGGATGCCTGCCTCTCACCCTTTGAGGATGGAACGATTCTTATCAAACCTCTTCTATTCTCTTTCCCAAATGTCTCATCATCCCTGAGCTCTATCCATTCTTCCTTATATATATATATCCTTATGGCATTAATTTTTTACCAAGTTAAAGCCAAAGAGAGTCAGCCTCCCTGATGCAGGAAAATCTAGCATTTCTTTCTTTTAATTCTACTCCAAACCAAGTCCCCAACAATGGCTTCCGAATAACTGAATGTATAAACAGATGCTCTAACTCTGTGTTTATCCCACCAGGTTAAATGCTAAAGAAAAATTTAGTAGACAATGATATTAGCCTAGCCAGTTATAAAATGAAAATTATGAGTAAGAAAAGCTACTGTTCTTATATATGCCACCTTTCATTTTAAAATTTAAGTGAAAATCCTTAATCATCTTCTCCATCTCCTATCTCTTCCCTCCAATAAGAAAATATTGCATAGAATAAAAAAATTATACCTTTTGGGGGGAGAAAAATATAGCAGGAATCCCTGTACCAAAGTACAATGTCAATCTTGAAGATTTTATAGATGAAAACAGAGCATGTAATAATAACTGTCAACAGGACAAATACACCAATCACATGCTTCTTGAAATCAGGGACTATAGCAGAAAGAGGGGAAAAACATTAGAAACAAAAAGAATTAAATATTTAAGCATAGAAAACTGAACATCTTCCTCCCAGAAAGATCATACTTAGAATTGGCCTACATTCAGACAGCATTTATTCATTCATTGTTCTCACTTAACAATGGATACTAATGTACAAAGCAATCTAACATGGGCTGTATAAAATTAAATACATTATATTAAGTTTCCAGCTAACTAGCATAATATATAATAACACAGAAAAAAATACTGAAGACCATAGGCTAGAGCATTCCACAGTAAAACAAAGCAAAGTTAAAAATCACTCAAAAACCCACAGAAGCTCCCTGAGGGTAGGAGAGCTCTTTCGTAAAAGCCAAAACTGGGGTAAAGGAAAAAGAGTGGTGGATTTAGGGACAGTTTCACATTTCCACATTTTCCTGGACTCAAATTATTCACCCAATGATTACACAGGAGTCGGGAGGGAAGAAATATAATAGAAATTATACAAATTTCTAAATTATGGAAAATATATATATATATATAGTCTGTAGGTATGTGTATATAAATATTTATATACATAGCAAGATCACTCTAGCAAATGTGCTAAACTCACTAATTCTAATAGTTTGTAGGCTATTTTAAATATTTCTCTCTGTGCACACTTATAGCACCCTATTTTTATTTTTTTATTATTATTATTTTTAAGTGCTGAATCCTCAACTAAAACGTTATTTCCTGGTGCTGAACAGAACATGTAAACATCCATATTAAAAAACAGTCATCATATTAGGCAAATGCAAATCTGTCAATCCAGTTTTCCATCCAGACCCAAGCCAGTTAGAGTTAGTCAGGAACCACATGGTTATCAAGGGAACTGATTTCCTTTCTCGGTAATTCTTTGTGGAACAGATGAGAAATAAGGTGCCAAAGAATCTGATTGGCCAGTTGAAGTGAGATGACTCCTATTCAGTGACTAACTTGGGTTAGGAAGAAAATTAGGTCTTTTCTCGAAATGTTCACGGCACTTTAGCACCCTATTTTTAATTAAACCCACAAATTGTCTTAAAATATTTCACAAATGTTTTCGATATTGTATTTGATTATTCCAACGGATAAAAACATTGGATACATAGGTTTTCCCTACATATGGATCATGTGATGACTCAAAATACTCAAAAATATTCAGACTTTAAGTTGCTACTAGCTCTGGATAGAATAATTAGTGAGATAAATGGTCAGCCTCACTACAGAATTGATAGTCAAGTAAAGAAAACTAAGCACAGCAGATCCTTTGAGTGGGCTTACGGTGCTATGGCAACACAAAACAGAGCACCCAACCTCACCTGTGTGGACAGACAGCTGGGTTAAGGGCAGGCAGGACAGAAAAGCTTCCTCCATGAAGAAAAGAGAGTTTCTTAAAAGAGAGCTAAAGAGTGAAAGAGGCATAGAAGTTATGCAGGTGAAGAACTGAAGAGTGTTCCAGGCAGAAGAAATAGCATTGCAAACCTCAAGGTCATGGAATCTTACTACAGTAAAACAAAATTGCACTTCAAACAGTTGTTTACCTGGATGTATTAACTGGATATATGCTACATTTAGATCACGTACACCCCTGGCTACACAAATAAACGGATGAAGATAAAATCTACTTTCGACTTCTGAAATATTCAGCACTGTGATGAGTGTACTCTTTCTTTTATCTGAAGGATTTTCTGCACTGTTCAGAAAAGAGAGAGTAAACAAAGTTGTGTAAGTGAATCGTGTTGACTACAAATAAGACATGTATGGCTTGGTCTATTTCCTTACTTGCAACATAAATCGTACCCGAAATAATCACCCACCTCCATCACAAGCCTAACGATCAGACTGCTGGCAACATTGAGCTGAGATTTTATAGTCCTAAAATCATTGTAGCAGACTCAGTAGCACAGAAATAAAATTCAAATTACTAGCTTCCAAGTAGAAAAATAGGGATGTATGCATTCCGGTCTGACTGGGGCCCAGGGAAGAACATATTAAAAAGAGTCAACTGGGACAGATGACAAAGGGCTTTGCAGGTCATGGGAAGGAAAAGTCATGGGAGCCAGTAGCTCCTCAGGCTACTGCTGAGTGACAGGAAGCCACTTTGAGCTGTAGAGTTCTGATTCTGGACCCCATTTAACCGGTCTTTCCTATATTACTTAAGAAACTTGAAGAGTAATTAAAGATAAGTACTTCATTGGAATGTTGTAACATGTATAACTGAATTTACTAGAAAGTCTTCTAAATGGTAGGGAATTTGCGCCACAAAGACATGTATTTTCTTTTTACATTAAATATATAAGAGCTTATAAATCCTGCTTAGCTTAGCAAGACTCAATATGGTCATCAAAGGGTTAGGACAACTCAACTGCCAGCTATTGGATTAAACGAACCATCTATTAACCCTTGCTATTAGATTAAACCATCAAGGTTATGTAAAATATGGAATTTAATATCTAAGTGTGAATCGCTCCTAGCATACATACATATGATAGTCTTCCTCCAGCCCTGAGATATCTTCTGTTTCAGACCCATTCCACTTCCAGTACACGAAGGTGTTGGGATGGGCAGTCACATTGCAGATCAGCTGCATCTGGGATCCTACAGAACAATTTATTTTTAATCATAAGATTCACTGACTTTTATTCTGATCTATCTAAATATCTAGATTAATAAGTGGCTATTAAATTAAAACATGATAGAAAACACAAAGAAAATTATTCTTTTTTTTTTTAATTTTTTATTGAATGGTAACTATGTACATTAATGCACTTCTGGGGTACAGTGTGGGGTTTTCACATGCAATCCGAAATACTTCCATCAAACAAAGAAAATTATTCTTAAACTCAAGACCCAGAAATAACCTCTGCAGGTAACTTTATCTCATTCTTTATCTTCTCTGTGAGCATATGCAATTTTTAAAATACGGTCTTATGGCCTACTATTTTTTTTAATGACAATGGATTCCCAATATCAATCCACATGACTTGCCTTCCAGGTAGCTGGTGTCTTGACTGCTCAGTATTTCCTAAGTACAGGTATTGTATCATTAACGATTTCCTTCTTTTAAGAAGAGCCAGTTATGCCTACCATCTATCATATACCTGCATTCTTGTATTAACCTTACTGATGTGCAGGAGCTCTTTATTCATCAAAGATATTAACTCTTCTTTTTTTTTTAGTAGAGACAGAGTCTCACTTTATTGCCCTCAGTAGAGTGGGTAGAGTGCTGTAGCCCCACAGCTCACAGCAACCTCCAACTCCTGGGCTTAGGCAATTCTCTTGCCTCAGCCTCCTGAGTAGCTGGAACTACAGGCACCTGCCACAATGCCCGGCTATTTTTTTGTTGCAGTTTGGCCAGGGCCGGGTTTGATCCGCCACCCTCAGTATCTGGGGCCGGCACCCTACTGACTGAGCCACAGGCACTGCCTGATATTAACTCTTTATCATACGTGAAGGATATTCAGTTACTTGCTTTTTGTTTTATTTTTGCTAATGAAAACTCACTGATGTAGATTTTTTTTTATTTAGTCACATTTATTATTTTTTTTTTGAGACAGAGTCTTATTATGTTGCCCTCAATACAGTGTTGTGAGCTCACAGCAACCTCAAAGGCTTAGACTTAAGCCTCAGCCTCCCAAGTAGCTGGGGCTACAAGCACCCACCACAACACTTGGCTATTTTGTTGTTGTCATTGTTGTTTAGCAGGCCCAGGCTGGGTTTGAACTCACCAGTGCCAGTGCACGTAGCTGGTGCCCTAACCACTGAACTACAGGCACCAAGCCCACATTTGTAAATTTTTCATTATTTTATTGGTTTTTTTTTTTTTTTTTTGCAGTTTTTGGCCAGGCCTGGGTTTAAACCCATCACTTCTAGTATTTGGGGCCGGCACCCTACTCCCTTGAGCTACAGGCACCACCCAGTTTTCATTATATTTCTATTCAAAGCCCACTCTATCATTAAATCAGGAAAATATCCATGTACAGTTTCTTTTAGGTATTTAATAATTTCATTGTTTTATTGTTTTGATTGTATTTGTTCTTTTCCTTTTTTTTTTTAAGGCTCCCTCACTAAAGTATGTTTTCATAAAGCAATGATTTTCAACAGGTGTGCCCATTAGAGGATGTTAGGTAGGCCTTGAAAATTTCAAAGATCATTAATTAAATCATTTTTAAAGGAAATTCAAAGCACAATTAGTACTTTTTAAGTCTTTGTTTATCAACATAACTTAAGTATGCTGGACGAGTTGCAAGTTTAACTTTAGGTTCAAGTGTGCCAGGAGATAAAAATAGTGGGAAAAACACTGGTCTATAGTATGAGGGAGAACATCAACTTAATATTTCTATAGAAATAGTTGATAGAAAACTCTAGAACCACTAACTGATAATAATTTTCCTCCTCACTCATTTTTAATGCTGTCGTTATCATAAAATAAATTCTCACCTATTTTGGACTTTCTCCATTAATTTATATATAGATACTGATACCAAGAACACTATGCTCTTTTAATTAGTGAATTTTTAGAGTAAACACTAATATTATTTAAAGCTCATCTTACCAATATTATCTTAATATGCCTCATCATCTTATACTCCCAAGTAAATTTTAGAATTACTTGCCAATTTTTAAGTTCATTCATATTTTTATTATTACAGAATCCTGTAAGTGTATGAATTAATTTTGAGAGTTGATCTCTTTATAATTTCTAGTTTTTCATATAGAAAAAACACACAGATCTATATTACAGGGTATTTTTGTTTGTTTGTTTGTTTGTTTTGCAGTTTTTGGCTGGGTCTGGGTTTGAACCCACCACCTCCCAGTATATGGGGCCAGCACCCTACTCTCTTGTGCCACAGCCGCCACTCTATATTACAGTTTTTAATTAGCATTTTTAAAGATTGTTTTCATTATTACTCCTTTTGAAGGCTTTTTTTTTTTTTTTTTTTTTTTTTTTGCAGTTTTTGGCCAGGGCTGGGTTTGATCTGCATATGGGGCCTGCACCCTACTCCTTTGAGCCACAAGGAGCCACCCTTTTTGAAGGCTTTTTAGACACTTTTTTTCTCTAATTGCCTTCTTCCCCATAAATTTTTAATATGATAGATATTCAATGTATTTGTTGATGTAGATTCTTTCACACACACCCCCCCAAGAACCTAGTTTCTTCTTATTGGAGACAATACTGCCCACTCCCACCCCAAGAATGCATGCTCTACATCCAGTGTTTCTGAGATTCACATTTCAAGATTTTTGGTTTGGGGGGACTTTTCCTCTCTTATAAATTCCACATATTTATAAGAGATATTTGATAGACATTTTGCAGACGCTGTTTGAAATGATTAGCTCTTTTCCCATTATACTTTCTTATTGGTTATTGTTAAACAAACCTAATATTTTAGAATATCAATTTTATATCTCATTAATAAATATTAGATTTATTTTTCCCAGTAATTACTTAGAATTTGTAGGTAGGTAATTATATGACCTGAAAATAACAAAAATGTCTTTTCTCCCTTGTAGTAATCACACTTCGTTTTTTTTTTTTCCTTTGGTGGCCTTAGTGGGCACTTTTACACCACGTTAAATAATACTGGTTTCATAGAGATGTTTGTCTTGCTCTTGACTTCAAGGAGAAGGTCCTCAGCTCTCAAGAATGTTGGCAGAGGTGCCCTCAACGCGCCTGCGCAGTGCACTCCAGGGGGCGGTCCCAAGACGGGTTGCGGTTCCGGTTCCGTCTCAGAGACACGTGAAGGTCGTTGAGTAGGTGTGGAGTTCCCCTCGGCAGGCGTGGACTCTCAGGGATGGATTCCTCTTCATCTTCCTCCGCAGCGGGTTTGGACGCCGTGGACCCTCAGTTGCAGCATTTCATTGAGGTGGAGACCCAGAAGCAGCGCTTCCAGCAGCTGGTGCACCAGATGACGGGACTTTGTTGGGAGAAGTGCATGGACAAGCCTGGGCCAAAGTTGGACGGTCGCGCTGAGGCCTGTTTTGTGAATTGCGTTGAGCGCTTCATTGATACAAGCCAATTCATCTTGAATCGACTGGAGCAGACCCAGAAATCCAAGCCATTCTTCTCACAAAGCCTTTCTGACTGATCTCAGCATTACCTCTTTGGAAAAGGAAGGTAGTTCAAGAAATGAAAAGCTGCGGATGGGATGATGGAAGAAACGGCTATGGGGAGATTGGCTCCCACCTTTTGTCACTCTTGGGACACCATATCATCTGAGAATGAACAAAGGACCAAATTTTGTGTGCGGAGGAGACTTAAGGGTTAGACGTGTATTTGGTTGTGTTTTTTAATGCTAATCTTGGGAAAACTATTATTATATGTGTGTTACTGTATGGGAGACTCTGCTTTTTTCAAAGTCCCATTAACTGCTTCCTGTAATTTTGATAGTGGGACTGCTTTCTATAATTTGATAGTGGGACCACGTAGATAAAATCTCTCATTTGTGTGGATTTATTTCAGATTTCTGGGGCGATCATTGCGTCTTTCAGAATGGATGGCATTTGGGGAAGGATCACTTGACAGTTAATTTCGGGCCTCCTTATCCAGTGTTTGCCATTGTTGGGGAAAAAAAGATCTATGGAGTATTCATAGGGTACACTTCAGCTTTCTAGATTATTTCCCACCCTATACTGTGATTTATAGTAAACTACGATTTCAAGGTTATTATAGGGTAGGATGTTACGTGCTTTTGATCTACTGGCATTGTGATATACTATTAACACTATTATTTCTTAATATACAGGGGGGCCATAAAGTTCATGTACAATTTAAAATAGTATACAATTTAAAATTGCACACAAACTGTATACCCCCCACCCCATATATTTTTATTAGGAAATATTTTACTGGAGGTCCATGCAACCTAGGCTTCAGAACTCTCAGTTATACACTTCCAGAACGAACATTTCCAACAGGGCTGTGACCAATAGGGCAACAGGGTTCTTAGTAAGAGACAAGAAAATCTTAGATACTATAATGGTCATGCTCCAAAGGACCATAGCCTATCAATAGATGTACAACATACCATGGTACTGGAATCCTTAGAAGGGAAAAGGATTAGGGGGAAACATCTTTAGACCCTGAAGGGGAACAATTTCAAGAAAAAAAGGTTAAGCCCTGCTCTAGGTACTATTGACCCATATGTTTTGGACGTCTTTGGTTATATCTAAGGATATCTTTATATTACCTTTCACCACAAATAAATAACAAGTGCAGTACCAGTCAAGTACAGAATTCATAGGTCATAAATATGTACCTTCTTTTTTGGTTTTGCCGACATAGAGTGTCACTCTGTCAACCTGAGTAAAGTGCCCAGCATCACCTAATCTCTGTGGAGCTGTTCACTGTCTTTATGCAGTTAATATTAGAGAATTCCCAGGAGACCCTAATTTTTCATCATTTGATGTAAGAATATGTTTTGATGTGTAGACCAGTGGTTTCCAATAGAACTTCCAGCGATGATGGAAATGTTCTATATTTGTGCTATCAGTGGTTACATGTGACTCTTAAGCCCTTAAAATATGACTAATGTGACTGAGGAACTAAATTTAAACAAATAAATAGGCAATTTAATTTATATGTGCATAGCTACACGTGGTTAATAGCTGCCACATTGGACAGTGTGAGTCTGGATGCTTATAAGGCTCTTTATTCTTAATATAAAAAATGTTCACTTGGAAAAGTATTTTTCTAAAATTATCATCTTTTTGGCTTTTAGTCTTACTTTTCTGACTATAATGTTATCTGTGGTCATAAGAAATCTATCTTGTACCAAATATATTTCTCATTCCTCGGCCTTTTGAACTTGGCTTTGGCTGGCATTTTCATGGGTTGTAAGTATGCATAGGAAAGTAAAAAGGGGGAAAAAATCAGGCATGGCTGGATTAATGCCAAAGAGGCAAGAATTTAAAAAATGAACATTTAAAGATAAAATCTGTGTCACTTTTCCATTAATTATAGATCTATTCAGTAAATAGCTTAGGTTGTATGTAGTAAAGGGACAATATGTTTTATTTTTGAGTTCAAAAAAATGATTTCATCATATCCTAATGAAGCCCACTTACCCGGTTCAACTTCTATTGTCTCATTAGCTGGACTCCAAATCACAGGCCTCAAAGTCTTATTTGCCTCTGAAAGAAAAAAACATCCACAGGGCTTATCAGCCTCTTACAGGTCAGAGCCTCAAGTGATGACAACATTTCCCCAAATACTCTAAATGGTGTCTAGCCAGGTATTTCCTTGAGGGCTCAAAACATCTATGGCAGGTAAGGAAGAGAAAGTTTAAAGAAGAACTGAGGCGAGGCTGCAGTGTAAGTGTGCACTGCAAAGCTGCCTCCTTCTGAATGGGTTGCTATAAAAAACAAATCACATCACCAGGACCTGCATACCCGGATGAGTGCCTCTCTTAAAGCAAACCAAGAAGGTAAGTAGTTGTTTCCTTGAACTGGACATCATTCTCCATATGGACAAGTCAGTGCCAGACCTGCTTATTGTCAGTAACTTTGGCAATAACCCAATGGTGAAACCTATAAGGTTATGAATGAATGCCATAATTCATTAAAACAGGCCCAAAAAAGTATCAAGGAGCCCCAGAAATTAATCTGGCTCTTATCAGAAAATTGGCTGCTTACGTGTATAGATAAGAGGATTGATATATGGTCAACAAGAAACTAAGAAACTATAAACTTGGAACGCTTGCTATTCTACTAGTCCAAAAAAAGTCAATGTCATGAGGACAAGATGGTATCTGTTTTGTACGTTAGGCATACTCCCTAGTGTGTACCTAGAACACAGGAAATGTTCAATACATATTTTTTTTAATTCAAGAGTGAACAAAAACCACTAAACCCATTGGGGTGGGCCTTGGAAAGAAAACAAAACATGACCTCACCCCTAGGCAGAGTATATTGTTTCTCTACAAATGTAATCAGAAAAGGAGACAGGATTTAAAATATACTTGACCCATCTTAAAAACTCCCCAATACCCAGTTTTCCCTAGAATTCTACTTGTTAATTTGGTTGCTGCATCTCAGCAAAGACAACCAGAGTTATACAATGACAAGGGTAGGTTGCTAAAAACTCAGAGTTGGATTCATAGATGCCTGTAAGACCAAAGCAAGTAATTAAAAATCTTTATTCAATAAAATTAATATTTGCAAAAAATAAATGATAATAGATTTAGAAAAATGTACTATATATAAGGTGATCATATTCTGAGTTTCCTTGGGATTGTTTCAATTTATACCTGTGGCCACAATATAATTAACTATCAGACATCACTTTATCCTGCAAAATGTCCTATACTCTTCTTCTACTACTAAAAGCTTATAAAAAAGCTGATCTTTACAGAAAGGTTGAGCATTCTGCCCTTTCCCACATAATTTGAAGGAATGTATTTTGGTTCGTTTTGTTGTAAAACAGTTTTTAATATGAACCATGGTTAATACAGAATTGAAAGACCCAAGAAAATTAACAAGAGCAATCATTGTATACGTATTAGCTACACACCTAATTTGCCCTAAGCACTGACTTACACCAGGCACTCAAGCTTAGCACACCTGATCTCTAATCTTTCCAGCAACCTTGGGAAGTTATATGGTCTTATTGCAGAGGAGAAAACAGGCTTAAAGAGGTTAAGCAACAGTTACCATTGAATGATTCTCGGTGGGTAACTTAATTCCAGAGCCCATTAGCATCTAGGTCAATCATACCCATAATTCCCCATCACTAGACACTCAGACTCCCAATGCTCTGAAGAACATTCCCATATGCCAGCCAGAGGGAGCCCAGAGCTCTCTGGAAGAACCATGAGCCATGTCAAAGAACAGCCCTCCTAGATTAGCTGGAAAATATAGCTCATAAAGTCTGTTTAATTAGCACTATGTCTAAAGTAAGAATGGAAAATATCACATAAAACTGGTATATATTAATAGTAACCAAAAACCTCAACTATAGCCACATGACCTTTGTGGAATCATTGATCTTGTTTTGGGTTTAATTCCTCCCATAAACAATGAAAGTAATATTAGATCATGGTCTCTGTCCCTTCCCAGATCTAAACTTGTAGGGCTGGCGCTATCACTCACCATTTGTAGTAACAAATGCTATTACCCGGGTAACAGAATGTTGTTTTCCTAAGTACGTGTAGGATGCACGGCATGTGTAGTTCCCCCGGTGCTCTTCAGCCACATTCTTCACGATGAGCTGATTAGTGGCTCCACCAAAGTGAGTATTGTCAAGAAGTAGAGGTTGGCAATTCTAGACAAAGAAAGAGAGAATCACTGAAAACCAGTTAATAACTTTCCTCAATCCACCAGCAAAAGTAACTCCATTTTTTCACATTAACAAACATGTTTTTAAAAAGTGACTGGAAAGGTTCCCTGTATTTCTTTTGAAGTCAAAAGTTAATTATACTCATACAGTATTAAACTGCCATGCCTGTAAGCCTTGAGCTACGAAGGTAAGTGAAGGCAAATTTATTTTGTAAAAAAATGTTCAAGAAAAGTATATTAATACTATAAGCCTTCTCATCAACATTGTACTTCATTTCTTCACTGATATTATTTATTTTGTATCTTTTAATCTCTACCAGATGATTCTCCATTCAAGTTCTACCAGACTAAGTAAAGGTACCAGAAGGTGCTATTCTGTGGAATGCTAGTCAACCCACCTTTAACACATGAACTGCCATGTGAGTTGTATGTAACTCACACTGGTCTGGGGCCTGGAGCCCGTGAAACATGTATGACACACATCTCTTTACCTTGGGTATCCTGGAAGCTGTATGGGTCCCAAGAAAAAAAAATTTTCTAGTATGGCAGTCAATATGTTAAGCCAGTGACAGAAACTACCAGGTTATTTGAGGAGCATTTAATATCCTTAATAAAACACAAAATAATATATTTTGCTAATATATTATTGCAAAATAATATATATTGAGAGATAATAATCTCTTAAATACCTTAAGTTTATAATCAGTCTTCTCTTTATACTTTTCTTAATTATGTCTTGCAAAATTAAATAAAAACAACAGCAAGTAGGATTTTAGTTAAGCTCCAAATTACAATTCTTTTTAAATTTCCTATTAAAGTCTCACCATTAAAGAGGAAATAGCATGCAAAAGAAAAAGGCACTTTGCAGATTCCGTCCATTGTCCAGATAACTTTCTTACTTGTAGGAAGAGGAAAAGACAATATTGAAAATAAAATTACCTTATACCACTGTGTTTTTGGAAACTCATTATTTTCATCTTTAAAAAAGTCTAAATAAGGGCACACAAGATTTCCATCTTTTTCCAAGGGTAGCTTCTGTACGAACATAGCTTCTGCATTATAACACGTGTTAGGCTCATTCTCCACAAATTTTGGACTTATTTTAATTTTGAAGCAGGAAGATGAATCTCTAAAATAGGTAAAATATGCATCATTAAAATAATTTTCTGTCCTTAACTGCTGCAGGTGTCTAGCAGACACGTTCATAACACATTAACTGGTTCTTACCTTACTGCACAATAGTAATGTCCTGAATCCTCTACCTTGGCAGGAACAAACCAAAGGTGATTTTTGTGCTGATGAATCCTAGAGTCTTGTGATGTAGATATCGGTGTCTCACTATCATTTTTATACCAAATTATATCATCACCTTTCTTCTCATCTGGGTTCAGAGGACAGGCGCGAACATCAATTTCATTAGCAGAGGAAACTCGATTTATTGTTTCTTCACGTTCCTGGCATTCATCTTCAAAAGGGAGAAAGGGGAAGCAAATTCCATGAAAAGTTTACCAATGTTTCTTCGTTTAACATCTACTAAGTACATTAACTATTAAACACATCAATTTATATTATATAAAAAATTTGTACAAGCTTATGATTAAGAGCATTATCTTGGGAGTCTGAAAAATCTATACTCAAGTCCAGCTCCGTCACTTGTGCTATGCCCTTAGCAAGGGCTATGCCCTGTGTGCTATGCCCTTGGCAAGTCATTTAACCTCTCTCATCCCCTCTTTATTCTTTCTCTCTCTCTTTTTGCGGCTCTAACCCACAAACTCTTGGTCTACCCAGATTCTCAGTGTCTCAGTGACATCTCCTCAACTCAGAGGGCTTTGCCTGTTTTTCATTTTTGCAGTGTCATGACCTGGAAGTAATTTTAGACAATGAGAGGGTTCACTTCCTTTGTTTCCCATCTTTCTGTGATTTCTGCTCTTTGTTTCCTGGTGTTTTCTGAATGATTAAACACGCTAAGTAAAGACATGAAAGAGATTTATTTTAAAAAATAAAACTTCTAGAAGAGAAAAACTATAATTTTGAGTTTAAAAAATATCATAGATGGGATTCATGGCAGCTTTGACATTGAAGAAAAAATGATTAGTGAACTTGAAGACATAGCATTAGAAACCATCCAAAATTAAGCATGGAAAGAAAAATAACAGAGCAGGACAGGGCACTGGTTAGGTTAGGACAACCTCAGTACATGCAATATTAATCACTGAGGAAGAGAAGTGGGGATGTGTCCATCAGCCCCCAAATTACAAAGAGCCCTAAGCAAAAGAAACATGAAGAAAATGATGGCAACACAATATAATCAAGTTGATTAAAACCAGTGATGAAGAGAAAATCCTATAATTAGCCAGAAAAAAAAAAAAGACACATTTAGTACAGAGGAACAAAAACAAAAATGATGTAGCCTTCTTTCCAAAAACAATACAAGCCAGAAGAGAGTAAGAATAATGTCCTCAAAGTGCTCAAAGAAAAAGAAAAAGTCTGCCTACAGTTCTACATACAAAATATCTTTTGAAATCAAGGAAAATACTTTTTTTCAGATTTAAAAAAGCTGTAAGATGTCATCATCAGTAGACATGCAGTAGAATAACTATTTAATGAAGTCCTTCAGAAAGGAAAATGAAACTACACAAAGGAACAAATAGCATCAGGTATGTTAACTACATAATTATAAAAATATTCCATAGTCTTCCCTACCACTCAAAATGTGAAATATGTTTTGATACAAAAAGTTTTAAAACATGATTAATATAGTAGAAGAATTAAGAAGTAGGAAAATAGTAAATGGTATAGATCAGAGAGGAAGTCAATGAAACAGAAGAAAATAAAGCTAGTACACTCATGAAATCAATATAATTAATACTCATGAAATCAATAAAATTAATAAGTCTCCAGCCAGACTAAACAGGAAGAACAAAAGAGGTGACACTATTCATTAAAGGAATTTTTAATGGGTAGTAAGGGAATATTAAGAATAACTTTATTGGCTCGGCGCCTGTGGCTCAATCGGCTAAGGCGCCAGCCACGTACACCTAAGGTGGCACGGGTTCGAATCCCCAGCCTGGGCCCGCCAAACAACAATGATAGCTGCAACCAAAAAATGGCCGGGCGTTGTGGTGGGCGCCTGTGGTCCCAGCTACTTGGGAGGCGGAGGCAGGAGACTGGCTTGAGCCCAGGAGTTGGAGGTTGCTATGAGTTGTGATGCCATGGCACTCTACCCAGGGGGATAGCTTGAGGCTCTGTCTCAAAAAAAAAAAAAGAATAACTTTATTCCAATAAATTCACAACATAAATGAAATAGGTAAATTCTTTGAAAGACACATACTGCTAAAGACCCACCCCCAGAACAGATAGCCTGAACTAACTTATATCTATTAAAGGAATTATATTTGTAATTAAAAGCCATCCAGAAAAAAAAAAAAAAGTCAGGCCCAGATGGCTTCACTGATACATTCTATCAAGCATTTATCAAAGAAATAATACAATTTTACATAAACTTTTCCAGAAAATTGAAAAGGTGGTAATACTTCCCAACTCACTCTATGAGATGAGTATTATTCTGATACCAAATACCAAAACAAAGGCATTATAAGAAAAGAAACCCACAAACCAATCTCCACCAGGAACCTAAGTGCAAATTTTTTGTCAAATATTTTAGTAAGTACGATCCTACAATATATAAAAAAGGATAATGCATTATGAAGTAGGATATATCCCAGGAATTCAAAATTGAATTCACATTTAAAAAATCAATCTAATTCTACATACTAAGGTACACTATATAATAATCTCCGTAGATGTCAAAAAAGCATGTATTGATATGTTTCTCATCTAAAAAGGTAGAAAAAACTCTCAGCACACTAGGAATAAAAGAGAACATCCTGAACCTGATAAAGAAAAGCTGTGAAAAACCTACAGTTACACGTGGTGAAATTGGCACAAGACAAGGATGTCCATTATGCTGCTATTCAATATTGTATTGGTGGGTCCGATACAGTACAACCAAAAGATGACTCCTTTTTATAAGGCAAAAAAAAAAAAAAAAAAAAAAAAGAAAGAAAGAAAGAAATAAATGACATCCAAGCTGGAAAAAGAAGTAACATGATTTTATTTGCAGACAACATGACTATTTATGTAAAAAATTGTATGGAATCTATAAAAGACCTACAAATATTTTTAAGTTGTAAGATACAGTATGAATCTATAAAATTGAATGTGTTGCATGTACTGGCAAAGGATATTTCAAGACTGAATCTTTTAAAATAACTTTCAGAGTAGCATCAAAAGATATTAAAAATTATGGATAAATGTAATAAAGATGCACAATAGACTTATATAATAAAAATTATAAAATGTTAAATAGTTATACAAAGTATAAGTCAATGGAGAAATACATGCTTTGTTCATGGATCAGAAGACCTGATACTGTTAAGATATTAGTTCTCTCCAAATTCACTTATATTCAATTCAATCCTAATCAGAATTTTTAGTAGCAATTGACAAGCTGATTCTAAAATTTATATAGAAGCCAAGGGTAGTAGCCCACACTTGTAATCCTATCACAATGGGAGACTGAAGTGGGAGGATCACTTGAGCTGAGGAGTTCAAGACCAGCCTAAGCAAGAGAAAGACCTAATCTCTACTAAAAATAGAAAAATTAGGCAGGCATTGTGGTGGGTACCTGTAGTCCCAGCTACTCAGGAGGCTGAGGCAGGCAAATCACTTCAGCCCAGGAGTTTGAGATTGCTGTGCCCACGGCTCTAGCCTGGGGTAACAGAGTAAGACTCTGTCTCAATACATACATACATACAATGCATACAGAATTAGCCAAAACAACTTTGACTTTAATACAGAATAAGGTTGGAAGAGTTACACTGCCTTATTTCAAGACTTATTATAAAGCTACAGTAATTAAGACTACACAATATTTGTATAAAAATAAATAGGTCACTGAGACACAATACAGACCCCCAGAAATAACTCATACAAATATAGTCAACTTATTTTTGACAAAGGTGCAAAAATAATTTGGTAGAGAAAAGATAATCTTTTCAAAAGATTGGATATACCCGTGTAAAAACAACCCCACCCCCACCTCACCACACACACACTTTGGATGCAGGATTCCCAACATGGTAGATTCAAGGGCTCCATAAAAGCAACAAAAAGATTGGCAAAAATTTTCAAAAACAAAGGCTATAATCAAAAGAATATTTATTTAAAAAATAAACAAGAACCTGCCAAATTCGCAGTAGATCAGCAAAGTTTGTGGCTTTATAACTTAAAATATTCCATTTTCCTCTTTCTGTCTCCCCAGAAGCTAGGAAAGCTAAGAGTTTTATAAACACAGTATCTATGACAGCCATCAGACTTGTAAAACTGACTGGATTTGAAGCTGCTCAAAAAATCCCATTCTCACAGCACTGCCAATCTTTGACTTCACTGGCAGTTCCTCAAAGTGACGTTCATAGGTAGTGTTGTTATTGACCTAAGAGCTCCAAAGAGAAAGCCCTATCCCCAGGGTGTTTGTTGAAAAATCTCAATATTAACTATTTAACATCACAGCTGCCAGAGGCCGTGATACCAGTGTAAACAAACAAGAGCCATAACCCCTAGGGAGTTTTGAAAAGCTCTGACATATTCCTGGGGAATCTAGGATTCCCATGTATGCAGGGCTGTGCACACATGCCCAGGGAAGAGCAGAGAAGGCACAAGTCTCACACTTCTGGATGATTCTGAAGGCAAACACAAGCAGGACATGAAGCCTAGACAGACCTGTAAATAGCCTAAGTGTTGAAGACATGTCCCAACATACAGAAAGCCCCTCAGGAAAAAGTGAAAAACATATTCGGTCAAGGAATTTAAAGAAATAGCTAGCCAATCATTACCTAACCACTAAATTAACTGAGCACTGACTCAGTGGCCACACAATACAGAAAATATATGCTTTAAAAGAATTAGCCCAAGAAAGTAATTAAATAAACGAATAGAAACAGTAATGGGAACAATAACAATAAAAAATAAGTAATAACAATAAACCTTTTCTGTGCATGGAAGGGAACATCTGATTTCTAAAATTGCAACATTATACTACCTAAAATGTCCAATTTCCAACAAAAACTATAAAACATGCAAAAAAAACCCCCAGTAAAGTATGGTCCATACACAGAAAAAAAAGAGGGGGAGTGATAATAGAAACTTTCCCAGAGGGGTCCAGATGTTTGATAGATAAAACTATTTAGTTTTTTAGATTAAAACTTAAAATCAGCGATTAAAAATATTTTCAAAGAACAAAAGAAAATTATGTTTAAATGATTAAAGGAAATTATGATAACAGTGTTTCACCAAGTTAAAAAAAAAAAAAAGAAAGAAAGAAAGACAGAAATCATCAAAGAGAACCAAGTGGAAATTCTAGGGTAGAAAAGTCTAATACATAAAATAAAAAAATTATAATAAAGACTTCAGAGCAGATTCAAGCTATCAAAAAAAAAAAAAAAAGAATTGGTACATTTGAAAATAAGTCAACTGATTACTGGAAGATTATCCAATCTGAAGAGAAAAATCAAAAAGAATACTAAACAAAACCTTGAAAACTTATGGCACTTCATCAAGCATACCAGTATATGCATAAAGGGAATCCCAGAAGGGCCAGAAAAAATATTTGAAAAAATAATGGTCAAATAGTTCTCAAATTTGATGAAAAACATTAATCAACTCATGTGTCTTTGTCCATTTTATGTTCCCATACAGAATACTTGAGACTAGGTAATTTATAAAGAAAAGAGGTTTTAGCTCACTGTTCCACACAGTGAGAAAATTTGAGATTGGATGCGTACATTTAGCAGCTTCTGGTGAGAACCGCACGTTGCATTAAAACATGACAGAAAAATGAAAGGGGAGCTGCCTGCAGCGAAAAGGGCAAAACAGGAAAGGCAACCTTGCTTGATAACAACCATGTTCACAGGAACTAATCAATTCCTGTGAAAATTAACCCAGTCTCCTGAAAAAGACATTATCATATCAAACTAATCACCTCTTAAAGGCACCAACTCCCAACATTGCATTATTGTAGGCCAAGCCTCAACATAAGTTTTGGTGGGGACAACCCATATTTAAACCACAGCAACATCCGAGGAAGCTCCAAGGATTATAAGGAGGATAAATTAAAAGATAGAAACCCAGATACATAATAGTCAGACTTTAAAAGACAAAGAGAGACTCTTGAAAGCAACAGGAGATAAATGCCTTATTATTAAACACATACAAAGGATCTTTAATCAAATTAACAGTTGTCTCTCAGAACCCACAGAGACAAGAAGGCAGTGGGATAACATATTCTAAGTGCTGAAAGAAAGACTATCAACCAACAATTCTATACCTAGCAAAACTATCTTTCAAAAAGTAAGGCGAATCGAAAAGATTCACAGATAAACATAAACCGAAAATCCATTATGAACAGAACTATCCTACAAAACAAATGCTAAACAGAGTCCTTCAGGCTGGAACACAAAAACCTAGACAGTAACTTAACAACTACATGTTACTGCATCCAAAGAAAGAAATAGAGAATACCTAAGAAAGGAAATTTCATGGGGAAATATAAAACTACATAGGTAAATAAAATATTTAAAATAAAATACATAGTTTTTTTTCTTTTAATTTCAGGTTAATGTGAGGGTACAAGCAACTAGGTTACAATGTTTACACATGTTAGGTACAGTCTCTCTTGTAGTTGTGTCCCACCCACAAGAGGTGTGCCATATACCCCTTACATTGTGCCCATTAAGTGGGAACACACCAATCTCCCACCCTCTTCCCAACATAGGTATTTTGAGTGTATAACTTCTCTTTTTTCCCAGATGATTTTAAAAATTAACTGCATAAGTAATGACTATAAGTAAATCAAAAGGAGTCGTAGACCTAAATGTAAAGCCTAAAGCTACAAAACATCCAGAAGGAAATATAGGAGGAAATTTTTGTAACCTAGGATCAAAGAATTTTAGAAACAATACCAAAAACATAATCCCAAAAAAAGTAAAGATAAATTGGGACTTTCAAAATTAAGAATTTTACTCTTTGAAGGATGCCATAGGGTATGAACAAACGAAAGGACAATCCACATTCTGGGAGAAAATATTCATAAATCACATATAAGATAAAGATCATAGTAGATTCAGAATATGTAAAGAATTCTCAAAACTCAACAATAAGAAAACAACTCAATAAAAAAATGGATAAAAGGTTTGGAGTTTCGCCAGAGAAGATATATGGGTGGTAAATAAGCACATGAAAATAAGCTCAATATCATTAGCAAACGTCAAACTAAAATCACAATCAGATTTCACTACATACCTATTAGAAGGATTAAGATTAAAAAGATTGACAATAACGGGCAGCGCCTGTGGCTCAAAGGAGTAGGGCACCGGCCCCATATACCAGAGGTGGTGGGTTCAAACCCAGCCCCTGGCCAAAAACTGCAAAAAAAAAAAAAAAAAAAGATTGACAATAGCAAGTGTTGGTAAGGATGCAGAAAAATTGGAACTCTCCTACATGGTTGATGAGGATAAAAAAAAAATCACAATTTTAGGAGACTCTTTGGTGTTTTCTTAAAAAGTTCAACATACATCTCCCATATTACCTAGTCATTCCACTCCTGTCCATTAGAAAACCTGTATACCAATGTTCATTGTTCCTTGTTTTTAATAGCCAAAAACTGAAAATAGCCCAAAATCCATCAACATACCAATAGATGAATAAATTATAATACTAATTAATGAAATAATAAGCTATCAATATAATATATGCAACATGAATGAATCTCAAAATAATTATACTGAGTGAAAGAAGTCATCTTGCCCTTCCCAAAAAAAAGGGTGCATAAAATTTAAACCCATTTACTTAAAATTCTAGAGAACACAAACCAAATATAGTGATGGAAAACAGATCGGCGACTGCCTGGATGGGGACAGTAAGGAGGAATGGGAAAGAGGGATTATTAAGGATTGAAGGAAACTTCAGGGAGCGACAAATATATTTATTAATTGTGGCCATGGTTTCAGGGGTAGATATATATGCCATGGTTTCAGGCATATATAAAAAATTAATTCAAGATATATTAAAAACTTGAATGTAAGAACTGAAACCATAAAAATTCTAGCAGAAAACATAAGAAAAACTCTTCTGGACATCAGTATAGGAAAAAAAATTATGACTAAGACCCCCAAAGCAAATACAGTAACAACAAAGATGAATAAATCAGACTTAATTAAACTAAAGTTTCTGCACAACAAAGGGAAATAATCAGCTGAGCAAACAGACAATCTATAGAATGGGAGAAAATGATTGCAAACTATACATCTGACAAACGAGTAATACCCAGAATCTATAAAGAACTTCAACAAATCAGCAGGAAAACACAACCCCAATTAAAAAGTAGACAAGAGAAATGAACAGATGTTTTTTCAAAAGATGCTACACAAATGGCCAATGATGAAAAAAAACCCTAAACATCATTATTCATCAGGGAAATGCAAAATAAAACCACAATAAGACGCCATCTTACCCCTGTCAGAATGGCCATGATTAGTAAGACAAGAAACAATAGATGTTGGTACAGATATAGTGAAAAGGGGATGCTTATACATTGTTGATGGGACTGTAAATTAGTACAACCACTACCAAAAACGGTATGGAGATTCCTCAGAGAATTAAAAGTAGGCTTACCATTCAATCCAGGGATCCCCCTACTGGGTATCTTCCAAAAGGAAAAGAAGTCATTGTATCAAAATGACACTTGCACCAAAATGTATTTCAAAGCACAAGTCACAATTGCAAAGATATGGAATCAACCTAAGCACTCATCAACTAGTAAGTGGATAAAAAAAAATACAACGTACATATATACACCATGACTACTACTCAAGTGTAAAAAGGAATGGAGTACTGCCTTTGCAGCAACTTGGGTGGAAATGAAGACCATTAAACTAAATGAAGTATCTCGGGAATGGAAAAGCAAATACTACATGTTCTCACTTGTAAGTGAGAGCTAAACAGTGCAAATACGGTCGTAAAGTGGTATAATGGACTTTGGGAAATAAGAAGGGGAGGGTGGCGGGGGAAGAGAGATAAAAAATTACTTAAAAGAGAAACTGTGTTAACCAGTTTGATGAAAGTATTTCAAATGGTATATAAAACCAGCACATTGTACCCCCTGACTGCATTAATGTACACAGCAATGATTTAATAAAAAAAAAAAAGGAGAGAGACAATTTGCTCTATTCTGGTGATGGGTACACTAAAAGCGCTGACTTACCAACTACATAATCCATCCGTGTGACAAAAACACTTGTACCCCCTAAAGCTATTGAAATAACAATAATAATAATAACAATAATAAATAGTCAACGGAACTGACATTTCTCAGAAGAAGACACACCAATGGGCAATGAATGCATGGGGAAAATGCTCAACATCACTAATCATAGGGAAACACTGACCAAAACCATCATCCAATGAGATGAGGATGGCTATTATAAAAAAAAAAAAAAAAAACAGTCGGCAAGGATACAGAGAAAAGGGAACTCTCCCACACTGCTGGTGAGATGTAAACTCGTACCACCACTATGAAGAACAGTAGGGATGTTCTTCAAAAAACTATAAATAAAACTACATACGATCTACCAATCCCAGTACCGGAATAGTGCCACCCCAACCTGCTATCTAAATAGCTCCCATTTCTCTTCCCTCATGTCAACTCAAAAGGTAACTTATCAGTGAGGTCTTTTCTGGCAAGACTATGAGAAATTTAACCTTCTGCTTATTCCAATCCCCAAACTTTATACATCCCTTTTCTGATTCTCTTTTCCTCCCTATCCTCATCACCATGTGTACCCTATCCTCAGTACCATGATATGTACATATTTAATTATTGAAATATTGGCTCTCTCCCCTACAAGAATATAAACCCCACACAAGCATATGTTTCTGTCTGGATTATTCACTGCTATGTCCCCAGTACCTAGTACCTGGCACAGAGAAAATGAAGAAATAGAAAAATAAGACAAACTTTCTCTTGACGTTTTCTAGACATGGGTTCATAAAGACTATGAATAGCACCTCTTTTAAATGAAATCAGAATCTCCTGTATCATTCCCTTTAGTCAGCAAGAAAGTGAGAAGCCTGGGCGATAGACGCTGGAGATCCAGACTTTAGTTCTTATTCCAAACTAGCTGCATGACATTGGTCTTTTTTTTTTGGAAGACAGACTCTCACTGTCACCCTGGGTAGAGTGTCGTGGCATCACAGCTCACAGCAACCTCCAACTCTTGGGCTTAAGTGATTCTCTTGCCCCAGCCTCCTAAGCAGCTGGGACTACAGATGCCCACCACAATGCATGGCTATTTTTTATTGCAGTTGTCATTGTTGTTTTTAGCTGGCCCGGGCTGGGTTCGAATCCACCACCCTCGGTGTATGTGGCTGGTGGCGTAACCACTGTGCTACAGGCGCCAAGCAATAACCTTGGTCTATTAGCGTTCCCCAGTCTGTTATGTGAGGGAATGAAGAATGAAAATGCTGAAAGCAACTTCTAGCAGTCCAGGTCCATGACCAGAAGGTTCTGTATCCTGGGATTCAACAGCAACAGGTAAGAAAATTGACTCTGTTAGGGAAGGTGCTTCATGTTTTCTAAGTAACAGATTTTCTTAGCAGGTAAGAACACAAGGAAATGCTTAACTTACCAGCCTCCAGAGAAAAAATCAGTAGAGCTATGAAACAGACAAGTCCAAGTAACACTTTCATATTCTCCTGCAGAACAGAAGACAAAAATAAAAATGTTACTATTCCAGCAAAAGTCTGCAACTAAACATATGTATGGACACGCCTCCTGTCCTCACCCTGAACTTCAAGTCAAAATGATGAGTTAATTTTTACACATCATTCACAACATCATGTTTGGCTTCTGTAGAAAATACCAGGGCCAGGGAATGCGGATGGAGATTTTTCACAGGATTAGGGACAAATGCGACAATTAACAATCAGAAAAACCTTCCATCACTTGTCTCAATATACATTTCCAGTCTTGCATTCTACTTAAATTTCCCCCAAATCTAATCTACATCCAAAGTAGACTATTCACTAGCCCTAAACCAGCTTCCCCTTGCTTGTGTGGATTTATTCCTCAGATACATCCAAGCAAAGGACCTTGGCCCCTGAATCCTGCTGCCAGTACCCACTGGCAGATGCCTTCCACCCTTCCAGGTCAGCTCAAAGGTCTTGCCTTCATCTTATAATGTGAGATACAAAAAGGTTTGTATTAGGCTACAGGTACATAGAAATGCAAGCAAAAGACTGAAATAAATTGTAACTATATGCAAAACTTAGGTTGGTTCTTGTGATTTGGTGGTTTTCCCCTTGTCTGGGACTTTCTATATTTTCTAAAATGAGCACTGGATGAATCTAATCACAAAAGAAAAAAGAGAGAAAAGTCCACAGCCCCTCTGAGTGGCTTAAAAGGCCATATCAACACAGATACTGGTCAGTGACAAGACTACATAGTCAACTTACTAATTTAGTTACAGAAAGCTTCCTCCCCATCCTTGGCAAGGGGAATAAGCAAATTAGATATTTGCCCAATACAGCAATTCGAGGAAGAGAACATACCCATTGCTTTATCTACAAAGCACAGTCACTAAAATAGTATAGCGTTTAGGATAAAAGTAAATATGCAAACAAAATATTTTAACACAACACTCATTTACACCCTAAAGATGTGATTGTTTGAATAAGTGGAAAACATTATATTTAAGGTGTATTAAAAGGCATGAAGTGCTAGGATATCTTTCTAAAACAAAGGCAGGAATGGAAAGATATTCTAAGCATGCCAGACACACCCATCCATATTGTCTTCCCTTCACCCCTACTATCAGGTTTCTGACCCTTAAACCTGGCTCATGCCTTGAAACCTACCTCAGAGCAGCACAACTGCATTCTCCAAATACCCTGGAATTCTGATCCTATTCCCATACATTGGCCTTCTCTCAAATTAGTCTAGATTGCTCCTATTATTACCACATACACTTTTAAACTGTATTCAGATGATTAAATAAGATGGACGGCTCTGCAGCCTTGTAGCCAAGCAGACGAGCTCTGCTGTGCAAATGAGTTCTAAGTCTTTATCATGGAGAGAAAGAAAGGAAAAGGTTAAAATGTTTCCCAATCATCAGTTCCAAGCCAATCAATTACTTGCATTAGTTCATCATCAACAAAATAAGGACATTACGAAATCAGCTGAACACTGCCAGCTGCTAATTCATTTAGTTGCAAGATCTGGCTTGTTTGATCATGAGGGAAGAGAGAAGAAAAGGGACATCCCCAGACTGCATTTTACAGAGTATGTGTCCCAAGATATAATCCCAAATTAATTCTGGACAAGCAATGTTTAATCATAGGTCAAAGGTTGGCTGGCTCTACTCCAGGGTGACCTTGGACATGACTCTTCCGTGAGGCTCAGTTTCCCCACCTGAACAAGGTGGGCAAGGAGCCAGCTGATCTCAGGCGCCATCCTACTCTACCAGACTATAAAGGAAAGGGCCGCACCTCCTGGGTCCAGACTTACTCCTGCCCCAGAACTGTTCTGGAGAAAGGCCACGGCTATCCCCTTAGCAGTGGCTGTTCTGAGTCTGTATGAGCCCCCAGGACCCTGGACCAAGAGGCCAACACTGAGCCTCAGCATGGGCATTGGGGTCACATGATCTACAGGAATGAGGACATCTAGAGGAAAAGTGGGAACCTGAGACTGAAGCGCACACACACTGCCAACCAAAGTCAGCACAACCCCATTGGGCCCGCACATATGCAGAAAGCCCACGGTGCAGCCAGCCGCGACCCGCCTTTATAGTGCCAGTAGTTGAAAGGCTGCCATCCAAGCCAGGAAGTCCCTCGGCATAAACGGCACAATGGATGAAAGCTCTGCCTCTATGCCTTGGCTCTCCTATTTGACAAAATGACAGCACTTGTCCCTGATGGTGCTAAGAGGATGGAGGGGGCTTAGCACACGGTCTGGCAAGTAGCCACTCCCAAATGGCAGCTATTAGATATAAACCATCCCATGTTCTGAAGACAAATATCAATTTCAGCAAAATGTCTTCAGTTAGCCATTCATGTCTTCACTCACTCACTAACACATTCAATGATTATACATTGAACACCTACTACATTCCTGTCTGCACCCTTGGTCCTGGGAACAAAAGTAGCAATAATGGTGGGGGCCGGTGCACCTCAGCCACAGTGAGTGAGACTCTGCCGTGGCAGCATCCCCAGGAAGAGCGAGGCCCTGCCCAGGTAGGACAGAACACAGGGCCCTCACTAAGACTGGGGCAGGCAGCCCGAGAGGCTCTGGCCACGTCAAGTTCTCAAGCATAAACCAAAAGCCATGCCAAGAGGTGAGGCTGAGAAGTTTCACGTGCTCACAACATGAAGAGGCTTGCTGAGGAGCCGGGACTGTAATTGGCAGGTGGCAGAGAATTGCTTAAAGATTTTAAGGCATAGGGCAGGGTGTTGGAGCTTCATTTTGTCTGCAGATGTGTTGGCATCTGTGTGGAATACAGAGTAGAGACCAAGGGGAGGTAGGCAAGCAGGCTGCCTCTGAGGTCCATGAGAGAGAGGCCAAGGGGTGGGCCAGCCAGCAGTGACCCGACAGGCAGGAAGGAGCATATCTGAGGGGGCAGACACGACTCTGCACTCAGGGGCAGAGGAGAGAAAGAGGCCAGCCTGGGCCTGACTCACTAAGGTGTGGCTGGGGAAGGGCAAGTTCAGTTGGCACAGAGAGCTCACAGATGCTCAGAGCCCTCCTAGGAGGAGGCCAGCAGTGTTCTCTCCAGCAGAAATCAAGGATTTGAGCTTAAGGTAAAATCGGAATGAAAATCAACAGCAAGGTCTGGAATGTGCTGGGATGGGCGTGAGCTCAGACACTGCACGGGGACCTACCATTTAGCAGGTCACAGCTATTTATGAGAAAAGGCTGTGGAGGGGTGGGGCTGGGATGACCCTGCCCTGTTACCTGAGAGAAGGCCTTTCTTGTCCCACGTGGTCCCGCTTCTCAGGAGGGAGTCAGCATCATTGGGGGACACATCTGCCTGGGAAGGAAGAGCACACGGTGACGTCCGAGTGAAGAGGCCCCCAACCACTGACCACCATGAGGCTCTCGGGAGGCTCCAGAAAGTGAGCCCAGTATTTAAAAAGTCTATGTTCCCAAGCCCTTTGGGACAGGACATTCTCAGAAAATCCAGTCACAGGTGAGGAAGACAAAGAGCTGGACAATCTCAAACTATTTTTGATTAAGCAAATGTACCAGGAACCTTGCTAGACACAGCCATGCAGAAATGAATCACACCACTGCTGGGGATGGGTGTGAAAATAGAGCTCCGGCCTTGCTGGAGAGAAAGGCACCAGATGCCAGAAAAATTAGGCAGTCCCCTTTCAAGAACAGGCATCCTTACTCCTCCTGTAAGAGGCGTATCAATATACTGCACCCCATATTGCACGATTTAAAATGCTTCAAAAAAGCAGACCTGTGAGGGGCCTATTGTTATGTCCTTTAGATATTTCACCATTCATTCAGTTTTCTTTTAGTATTTTCGAGTCTAATTTTTTTCATGTCTGAACCATTTCTTTGGGCCTTTGAAAGCTTATAAGGCTTAACCATAAGGACGTTTAATGCCCACCGATGAAACAGTCTGACTAATTCAACATGCATCATTTTGCTTAGACTACACATACGAAATCCCAACTTACTATTCACTTTTTTTCCTATCATTCACTTTTAACTTAGAGTACGTAGTGTAACCGTCACGTCACTGACCAATGGGTGGCCAGGAACTGACCCCACCAGGATTTTGTTGTTGTCTATTAGTTTATACAGGGACGTGTAGGTTCACCATTTATGACTTTTGTTATTAGACCCTCACCCACCCGTCCGTGACACTTCACAGGTCAGCACCCTTAGATCAGCAGTTCTTGACACTTTTCTTACAGACGATGGTCTCTTTTCTGGGAAAAAAACGGTGCTCTATTTTTTTTTTCTAAGTTTTTCTTTTTTTTTATTTTTTATTTTTTATTTTATTGATGGTAACTATGTACATTAATGCACTTCTGGGGTACAGTGTGGGGTTTTCACATGCAATCCAAAATACTTCCATCAAACTGATCAACACAGCCTTCGTGTCATTTTCTCAGTTATTGTACTCTTAGAGAGTTTCATTTGTACCCCTGTAAGATAAAGC
>CAUYQV010100125.1:0-48199 GCA_963574575.1 Galagoides demidoff | reverse complement strand
GCTGGGACCACAGGCGCCCGCCACAACGCCCAGCCATTTTTTGGTTGCAGCCATCATTGTTGTTTGGCGGGCCCGGGCTGGGGATTCGAACCCGCCACCTTAGGTGTACGTGGCTGGCGCCTTAGCTGATTGAGCCACAGGTGCAGAGCCCATACATACAGTCTTTAAAGAATTATACATCCTTTAGCTCTTTCCTTGTTAGTGTATAAACTGTTGAATAATATGGCATTCTATGGATGTACCATAGTTTAATAATTTTCTTATTAATGGGCATTATTAAGCTATTTCTCTAGTGTTTTGCTTTTATAAATGGTACTGCAGTCAGCCTCACATGTACCTCTTTGGATACAGGGCTAATTTTTCCACTAAGTTAGCTACCTAGAAATGGAATTGTCTGGTTGAAAAGTCTTTGTATTTAGAGTATTAGGATCAATAAAGTGAAGTAATTTGTGGACATCATAGAATTGCATACTTTACCATTTGTTAGGTAGGGGCATATATTTCTGGGTACAGTGGCTTATGCCTATAATCCCAGCACTTTGGGAGGCTGAAACAGGATTGCTTGAGACCAGGGGTTCAGGACCAACCTGGGCAAGATCTCATCTCTTTAAAAAACGTCTTTTTAATTAGCTGGGCATGGTGGCAGTCATCTGTAGTCCTTGCTACTCAGGAAGCCGAGGTGGGAGGATCCCTTGAACCCCAAAATTCAAGGTTAGTGATCAATGATCATACCACTGCACTCTAGCCTGGATGTTGAACCAAGACCCTGTATCTAGTACTAGCTCAGCTAGACTCAGGTAGGACAGAGTACAAGAGCTAAAAATCAAGGGTTCGGGGGCCAGAGAATTTGTGTTTAAATCCATTCTCTACTTTTGACTGGTTAGGTGTGCTTTTTAACCTCTCCAAGTCCTATTTTCCTTATCTATAAAATGGAAATAGAAATAGTATTCACAAATATTTGGGAGAATTAATTGTGACACTGTATACAAGTTGCCCAGTATAGTTTCTAACCCTTAGAAAGCATTCACTAAGGCCAGGTGAGGTGGCTCACACCTGTAATCCCAGTACTCTGGGAGGCCGAGGCGGGTGGATTGCCTAAACTCACAAGTTCGAGACCAGCTTCAGCTAGAGTGAGACCTCATCTCTAAAAATAGCCAGGTGTTGTGGCAGGCTCTTGTAAGTCCCAGGTACTCAGGAAGCTGAGGCAAGATAATCACTTGAGCCCACGAGTTTGAGGTTGCTGTGAACTGTGACACCCCGGAACTCTACCAAGGTGACAAAGTGAGACTCTGTCTCGAAAAAAAAAAAAAAAGCATTCACTAAATGTTGGCTGTGCCTATGACATGATCATCAGTGCAGTTAGCCCTTCTACTACTTCTACTCAAACACTGCTCTGTGTTTGGGTTAAAAAGATGAATAGTCTGTGTCCTTTAGGAAGTGTAAGTTGGAGAGTTTAGCACTTAAACAACTAGCTGTAATTAGTATTAATGGAAGTATTAATAAAGTACACTGGGAACAAGTCTAGGCATCATACAAGAAGAGGTCTTATATTAAAGAAGCCTTGCAGTTTGGAGAGGGAGTAAGGGAGGGTATTGCCACAAGGAAAGCAGTAGAAACAAAGAAATGCTCCTAAGTTATACTGAGGATTGTATGTTTGTGGTCTGGATCTCCATAGACTAGTGCAGATAGAGCTTTAAGAGCAAGGATAGATAGGAGATTGTATTGAATGGAATATGAAATTATAACTGTAAAATTAGTATAATCATTGTGTTTGGATATCAGCAACCCTTAGCCTATGGAAGAAGTCAAGAAGACAAGAACTGTAATTTAGGATTTAGATGGAAGTCTAGAGAAGACATGGGATATATAATGCTGAATTCTGGTGTTTCTTAAAACACTGTTTAGAGGTGTCCTTGAGAATTCTTTGAATTCTCTGAATGTTGATTTCTGGCATTGGTATTTATAATGGAACAAGATCCTTCTGACTGGAAGGGATACTTGGAACACCTCTCATTGCAGTATCATCCAAAAGAATGCCGGTATTCTCACTGATTGAGGAAGCAGGGTGAGAAGAGACAGAGGAAGATGACTTATGCAATTAAAAGAGGATCAGATGCATAATAAAGATTAATAAAAATAAATTTAAAAAAAGAGGATTAAATGGTGCAAAGAATTTTGCCCTGCCAAAATTGTACACAAACAAAATGTTTCATGAAAACAGGTACAATGAAAGTTTTCTGATTCTCTAAAGCAGTGTTGCTGAGAATGTGCATCTCTCAGAGGGCAATAGATCCCCAGAGACCAGGACAAGATGTTTTACCTAAAAGACAAATTGTATATTGGGCTGTAGGACTCATGAAACCCTTGCCTATTTCAGACGCTGACCGGAAAGGAGATTGAGATTGACATTGAGCCCACAGACAAGGTGATGTATACCCACACCTCTTATTGCTCTTCTCCTTGCTATATACATTTGAGTATGCTTACGAACTTGATCCTTTTGCTTTCCTGGTATCTACATACCCCTTGTTCTTTCCATTTCCATGGTCCTACCCCTAAAGCAGTCCAACTACTTGTCCCTCTAAAGGTGGAGCGAATCAAGGAGCGTGTAGAGGAAAAAGAAGGAATCCCCCCACAACAGCAGCGGCTCATCTATAGTGGCAAACAGATGTGAGTTTGGAGTGAGAATGAGAGCATGGCAATCTTATGTGAAGATGAAAGGGGGCAAGTTCTGGAGGTGGTTTAGATCTGCCTATTCCTTGTGGTGCCTTGGACTCTTTGGTAATGTGGTGAAACCTCTAGGCCCCTCCTCAGAGTGAGTTTTTTTCAGGTATAAAATTAAATACATAGAACTACAAAGGAAACGAATTATCAAATTAGTTATCAGATTATCAAATTGAAATATCAAAATACTGAAACAAATTTGTGATACAGTAATATATGCTTCCTTATTATAATAAATGAGATCTAACAGTGTGTCTAATAACTACCATAATTTTGAAACATTTTCAAGGTACCTATAAACACTTATGAATATGATCTAATTTCCATTGTTAATAAGTTACTCATATTACTAATACTACTGTGGTTTTTTGCCTGTGTTTAAAATTTAAAGAAATACTAAATTTCAGTTAGGGGGATAGTAAAACTAAAGATGGAATTTTTTTCTGACCTTCATAGGCCCCCAAAGAGATCCATGAAATACCCTGATGGTATTTAAAAAATTTTTTTCTCTTTCTTTTCTTGCAGGAATGATGAAAAGACAGCAGCTGATTACAAAATCTTAGGTGGTTCAGTCCTCCACCTGGTGTTGGCTCTGAGAGGAGGAGATGGTCTTAGGCAGTGATAGGCCCTCACTCCATTTTACCTCCTTACCCTGTCTCTCATAATGAGGCATCATATATCCTCTCACTCTCTGGGACACCGGAGCCACCACCCCCTCCCCTGGATGCCTAGTGTTGTGTGTCTACTGGTGGGAGACTGTGAGGGCCCCAGGATGCAGTGTTCCTGGCCCCAAGCACCCTTTCTGGCTGTCGGGTTTTAGTTTGCAGTCCTGTGTGTTTCCCTCTCTTATGGCTATGTCCCTGGTTGTCAATAAAATATTTCTTGGCGTCCTGGAATCTTTATTTTACTGTACAAATGTGACAAATCTAAATGGGTCCATTGTTCACTCAGTTATACCGGGCTGAAGGAATAGGATAGTGAAAGTGATGTTGCTCATCTAAGGATTATCAGACTCTAGAAAAGCCTAATTCCAGTTGCGTGATGGAGCCAGTTCATACCAATTGCTGGCATCTCTTCCCAACTCCATGTTAAGTGACTTTGTGTTAGTAGCTTGGAATTGGCCATGATAGGAGTATTTACAGAAATTGTTAAATACTATAAATCAGTTCCTTCCAGCAAACTGCATGTTACACACCTACCAGCATACTACTGATGTGGGTGGTTAGAAACCGGGAGAGGAATTCTTGCCCATGGTGGCTTTATTGGACGTTTGGCCCCGGTTGGAGAGAGGCCTCAGAGGCTTAGCAGATGCGACATTCTTCATGCTGGCATATTGCTGAGGGCTCTGGGTTCTACACTATCAAGAGGCTGGTATAGAGAAAGACTGAGGAGTGACAAGGTGCTATGAATGACTGAGACCTGACTTGGTAAGAGGTGCTAGAAGAAAAGGCCCTCCTTCCTTGGCTTCTCTAGTGTATTAAAATATGGCACGGCTGGGTGGCGTGGAGAAGCAAGGGAGGATGCCTTGGAGAGGCTTGACCCTTGTGGTTTTACGTGTGTCGCTTTGGTTCTTTGCTGCAGTCCTCTCCCCCGCCCAGCATCAGAAGGCGCTATTGCGTGACTGCCAGGACCATTCCTGAAGCCTGGTGTGGCGACGCTCTAGTCGACCTTTCTCTATGGCACTCCTTAACCGCCGGAGTTGCTGGGCTCTCTAAGGCTCAGGAGAAAACTCCACCTCGGGGTACAAATCCTGCCAGCGCTGGTCATGGTTCCACTCCCAAGACTAGCAGTCTTTGATCTGGGTAAGGGACGGGGCAGAGCTTCGTAGGGCGCGTTCCCTTTCCACACCCCAGCTGCAGCTGTCTAGTCCCTCATGCCTCTTGAGGCTGAACCTTCCCGTTTTTCCCTTCCGCAGATTACACACTCTGGCCTTTCTGGGTCGACACGCATGTAGATCCTCCGTTCCACAAGAGCAGGTGAGGCAGGGATAGGGAGGACTGGGGCCAGGAAAGGCAGGGTTAGGGAGGCGTGGCCTGGTCCGGCCTGAGCGCACCCTCGCTTCTCCAGTGATGGAACCGTTCGAGATAGGCGGAACAAGCACATCCGACTGTACCCAGAGGTTCCCGAGGTCCTGGAACGATTGCAGCGCCTTGGGGTGCCCGGTGCGGCCGCTTCACGGTAAGCAGAGCTACTAACAAAAGCTGTCAGCGTAATGCTGAAGTATGCACGCGTGATGAGACTTCTCGTGAATCCTGCAGGCTCCAGAATTTTAGAAGGTGCAGATCTGCAAGTGTTTGTACATTTATTCATTGTACTGTTTCCTGTATTTTTTTTTTTTGAGATAGAGTCTCACTCTGCCGCCAGGCTAGAGTGCCATGGCCTCATAGTTTACAGCAACCTCAAGCTCCTGGGTTCAAGTAACCCTCCTTCCTTGGCCTCCCAAGTAGCTGGGACTTCAGGTGCCCACTACAACTCCAAGCTAATTTTTCTATTTTTAATACGAGGGTCTCCCTCTTGGTCAGGCTGGTCTCCAACTCTTGAACTCAAGAGAGCTTCTGGCCTTGGCCTCCCAGAGTGCTAGGATTACAGGCCTAAGCTAGTGTCTGGCCTCTCCTGTACCTTTTAATTATTAAACATTGGCTCAGCACCGGCTTTGTCAGGCAGGCTATGGAGTTGAATAAAGGCCAAGATGCCTATCCATCCTGAAAAAACAGCAAGTTGATTTCTCCCTGACTATATACTTCACTTGTGGTCCAGTCCTTCACTTTCCTAATCTCATCTACTACACCTTTTTGCAGGACAGGTGAGATAGAAGGAGCCAACCAACTACTGGAGCTCTTTGACCTTGTCAAATACTTTGCTCATCGGGAAATCTATCCAGGCAGTAAGGTCACACACTTTGAAAGGTATGTGGAGATAAGGTAGGAGCAGGGAGAGAGAGCACCAGAGAGGCTTGAGGAACCACAATGCCAGCTTGGCTACCCCTGCCCCATCTTGCACAGGTTGCAGCAGAAGACTGGAGTTCCCTTCTCCCAGATGATCTTCTTTGATGATGAGAGGCGGAATATTGTGGATGTCAGCAAACTGGGTACTGAGGGGTTTGGGATAGCCATTTGGGGCATGAGGAGAAAGGGCTCCTTCCTTGGAGGGTTAGGTAGACATATACAGGGTGGATAACCTGCATGATACATGGCACCAACAAAAAGTGAGAGTAATAAAGAAGAGCCCTGCATGTCTGATGAAATGTGACTTTTTTTTTCCTTCTAGGTGTTACCTGCATTCATGTCCAGAATGGAATGAATCTTCAAACCCTAACTCAAGGGTTAGAGACATTTGCAAAGGCTCATACTAGGCCTTGAGGTCCAGCTTGGTGAATGAACCTCACTTAAGGCCTAACACTGAAAAGAAATCAAGACAGCATTTTCAGGTGCATTTGTAGTTTATTAAATTGTATTCGTGTGTGACAGAAGAGATCTTACCCACAGTGCGGATGGTTTCTATTTTTCTAGCCTGTGAACTGGGTCGGTTGTTCTGAAATGCGAAGACTCAAGTAAGACTTCATGCTGCATGAGGTTCTGCCATGTAAACTTGTGGCAACCCGAGGACTGTGATCCCTTTGGGCTGGAACCAGTACCACCCTACTTTCCCAAGCTCTGTAGTAAAGGGCATAAAGAACTATCGTACTCCGCTCAGTGCCTGCAGCACAGTGGTTACGGCGCCAGCTACATATACTGAGGGTGGTAGGTTCAAACGCTGTCCAGCTAAACAACCGCAACATATAAATAGCTGGGAGTTGTGGTGGGCGCCTGTAGTCCAACTACTCGGGGAGGCTGAGGCAAGAGAATCACTTCAGCCCAAGAGTTTGAGATTGCTGTGAGCTGGGACGCCATGGCACTCTACGGAGGGCCACATAGTGAGACTCTGTCTCAAAAAAAAAAAAAAGAACTGTCCTACTGGTCCCATATTTTGGGGTGTCATTACGCTGCTTTTTTCCCCTCTGGGGTACAAATACATAACTGGTGTGGGCGTGGGGGGCACCTTTT
The DNA here is from genome assembly GCA_963574575.1 of Galagoides demidoff. Lineage (NCBI taxonomy): Eukaryota > Metazoa > Chordata > Mammalia > Primates > Galagidae > Galagoides > Galagoides demidoff. The sequence continues at coordinate 41,432 of CAUYQV010100125.1, read as the reverse complement.
CACGTAATAGAAAATGAAGCGGCCTCTTTAAAAGAAGCGGGTCGATCTGGGGCTGGTGGCTCGGGTCCCTTGATAGCGGTGGTCTTGTTTGCGCCTGTTGATGATGTCGCGGCGGCGCCCTAAGGAGGGATTGGCTAAGGCTGGTGACTGCTTGATGAGACATCACCCTCCCAGGAACTAGGCGGAAGTGTGGAGGACTCCGAGGGGCGGAGGCGGGAGAGGCAAGGCTGCGATGAGTGGTCTCGGCAGACTCTTCGGGAAGGGTGAGCCCGGGCGGGACTGGTCCGCCAGGAGGTGCTAGCCGAGCGGGGTGGGAGAGGAGACCGTGGCGACACTCAGCCTGAGCGCGGCGCCGGGACGGGGAAGAGACCCAGGAGACAGGCTGACCCGAAAACAGATGAGATGGCGGAGCAAGGCTCATCTCCGGTCCAGAGGCCTGCCTTGTCCGGGCGCCTTCCTCTCGTCTGCCGCCTTTCCCTGCTCCCTGAGGGAAGAGTTCGAGGTCTGGGAGGGGACATGAGTGAAAGGCTTGGCGACCGTGCTGGCTCCCACTGTTGAGGCGTGGGGACGAGTTTCCTGCTCTCTTCATCCAGTCCTTTCCAAAACTTTGTTCTGCTTTGTGCTGGGCAAGAGGGATCTAAGGTGAAGAAGAAAGACTGCCTTCTTAAAACTCATGTTTGGTGGGGAAAGACAAGCAAAATCAGGCCTTTACATCATGGTCTAGCAACTCAATAATGGATTTACTCCTGAAAAGCCAGAGAAACACAGGAGTAGGCATTGGGAGTGGTGACCAAGAAGGCTAGTGGTTTGCCAGGTGGAGAACTGAGGTAATCCAGAAGCAGTAACAGCCTATGAGAAACACAGAGGCAGGAAAAAGTATGTGTATTTAGGGCAAAGAGAAGTTCTGACTGCCCAGTGTGTGTGTGTGTGTGTGTGAGGAGGGAAGTATGGATGGAAAGGTAAACAAGAGCCAGATGGTGAAGGGCCTTGTTCATTTCCCTGAAAAGTTTTGCATTTTATCCTGTGGGCAATAGAGAGTATAGAAGGATTTTAAGCAGGCAAAGGTCATTAGATTTTTATTTGGAAAAATGACTGAGTAGAACATGCAGAGAGAAATTGAGATCTGATTTTTTTTCTCTAGCTCCCTGTACTTCTTTCAATTTCATCCTGTGGAGTCAAAACCTTGAACATTTCCTAAGACAGCAAATAGAACAGTGATTATCAAAAGTGACTGGAAATTGCTGGGTGTGATGGCTCACACCTGTAATCCTAGCATTCTGGGAGGCCCGGGTGGGAGGATTTTTGAGAGCAGTCTGAGCAGGAGTGAGACTCTGTCTCTCCTAAAAATAGAAAAACTAGCTGGGCATTGTGCAGGGCATCTATACTCCTGACTACTCAGAAGGCTGAGGCAAGAGGATTTCTTGAATGCTTAAACCCAGGAGTTTGAAGTTGCTATGAGTTAGGCTGACATGGCCCTCTGGCCTGGGTGGCAGAGTGAGACTCTGTCTAAAAAAAAAAAAAAGAAAAAGAAAAAAAATTGACTGTAAATACTTGAAATGGTGGAATGGTGAAAAGAATTTTGGCTTGGGATGTCATACTGCCACATTTCAATTCCCACACATTCTCTTACTAGTTGTGATTTTTAGCATCTTTGTGCCTGTTTTCACGTTTGTAAAATGAAGATAGTACATTAATTATAAAGAATTAATCAGGAATTAGCAATAACACGGTGAAGTGCCTAGTACACACTGTGCACTCAGTGATTGGCAGCTAATATTTTTCCTTCACACAATATGGGCCTGCTCCATTGAACTCTTCAGGGAAGAAGGAGAAGGGGCCAACCCCTGAAGAAGCAATACAGAAACTAAAGGAGACGGAGAAGATACTGATCAAGAAACAGGAGTTTCTGGAGCAGAAGATTCAGCAGGAGCTACAAATGGCCAAGAAGCATGGGACCAAAAATAAGAGAGGTAATGAGGGAAAGGAGCTGATGGGAGGGTCAAGATGGGAAGCAGGTGCTTCTGACTCTGATATTCAGAGTGTGGGCTGGGACAGCTGCCCTACAGGCTTTGCGGAGAAAGAAAAGATTGGAACAGCAGCTGGCACAAACTGATGGGACGTTATCCACCCTGGAGTTTCAACGTGAGGCCATTGAGAATGCCACCACCAATGCAGAAGTCCTTCGTACCATGGAGCTTGCTGCTCGAGGCATGAAGAAGGCCTACCAGGACATGTGGGTATGGGGGGAGGGATCCAGGCAGTGGGAAGCATGGCCTGGTATTACATGTTGAATTTTAAGAGGTTCTCAGAATGTGAATTTATAGTATAGATACTTGTAGTGGGTAGCTCTCTGTCAGCATCCTTTCTTCCTATAATTTTCTTTTGCTGCCTGGAGCATTCAAGGTAGCAAAGATAATTTCTCTAATTCTTTTTTTTGTTTGTTTTTTGCGACAGAGTCTCAAGCTGTCATCCTGGGTAGAGTGCCATGGTGTCAGAGCTCACAACAACCTCAAATTCTTGGGCTCAAGCAATCTCCTTGCCTCAGTTTTTCTATTTTTAGTAAAGACAGGGTCTCGATCTTGCTTGGTCTTGAACTCATGAGCTCAAGCAATCCACCTGCCTCTGCCTCCCAGAGTGCTAGGATTACAGGTGTGAGCTACCATGCCTGGCGATTTCTCTAATTCTTAAAGACCTTTGGGGAAGGAAATACAACCTATCCTCTCCAGTGTGGTTTATTGCTACTTCTTAGCCCAGACTTGCCTCTTTATAATTTTCTAGGGATCTCTTCTGCCTGATAGCCATAGACTTATCAGTTTGAAGCCACAAGGCAGGCAGGAGGAATTTCATTTGTATGAGACAAGAAAGGGGGGTTGTTGCCTGATTTCTTGGCTGTGTATCTTGTCCTCAGGGACATTGACAAGGTAGATGAACTGATGGCTGACATCACAGAACAACAGGAGGTGGCCCAGCAGATCTCAGATGCCATTTCTCGGCCTGTGGGCTTTGGAGATGATGTGGATGAGGTGATTGGGGATGCGGGGCCAGGGAATATTGGAGGAAGCATGGGACTGTGCAGAAGAAACACCCAAGAGAGGATCTTGGGGCACATTTAGGGGGAACTCCCAAAGCAGTATGTTTTTGTACATGAAGTTTGCTTTCTTCATCTTGAACAGTCTTATCCCATATCCAGGATGAACTGTTGGAGGAGCTAGAGGAACTGGAGCAAGAGGAACTGGCCCGAGAGTTGTTAAACGTGGGCGACAAGGAGCAAGAACCCCCAGTCAGATTGCCAAGCGTACCCTCTACACATCTACCTACAGAGCCAGGTACGTGGGCTTCTGTTGTCTCAAGGACTTGACAGGGTGGGAGAGTTATGGGGAAAGGTTATTCCCCATCCACCCTGCCTCAGAGAAGGCTGCTGCTGCAGTTGTGCAGGTTGTTGACTGCATTGAGGGGACACCACTAGAAGGGAATGGGGACTGAAATCCAGCCTGTGCCCCACTCAGCAAGCTGTGTACCCTGGTTTAAGGCTGCAAATGCTGGGAACAAGAATCAACTTTATTCTAATTTGTATAAGGTATTGTGGCAATGAGCAGGAGCCCAGCAAACAGAAGGACCACATCTTTAGGTTCTTTGTTGCAGAGAGAATTCAGCAGGCTCTGAGTGTCACAGCAGGGAATGATTGGGAGTTGCTGAGGCTTTAACATTGCTCCTTTCTTACCCTGGGTATCCTTGTTCCCAAAGCTCCCAAAGCTGATGAAGATGAAGAAGCACTAAAGCAGTTGGCTGAGTGGGTATCCTGATGAGTCAGAGCTAGTCATCTTAATGCTGCCTTTCTTGGCCTCTTTTCCTTAAGTGCCAAGTGCTAAGCTAAAGGAAGCTTTGTGGGAAGGTCCTGCTGAAGGTGGTGATGTGACCCTGTTTGAGAAAGGGGTTTGTTGCCCTCCCCAACCCTGGCTGCAACTCTGAAGAACATTAACTGTAAAAGAAGCCCCTGGGCTCCCTTCTCTTTGATAGCACTTATAGTGCCCTTGTTCTCAATAAAATTGGGCAGTGGAACCCTGGTGTCTATACTGCTTTGTCTTCCCCGGAAACTCTTCTGGCCTGTGGGGCTTTGTTTCCAGCAATGAATAATAATGTGAGTGATGAAGTGGGGTTGGAACATAAGTGGGCATTTCCAATATCTTAACCAATGTTCCAGGCAGACACAGTTTCATCCTTCATGTTGGTTTGCCCAGTGCTGAGGTTGAAGACAAACTGCTATTATTATTTATCTTACAACCACGTGGAGCCTTCATCCCTCTCTCCTAGTCATGCCTCTGCCTCATGCCTTGCAAAACACATTTTCAATGATAGGGAGGGAGTATTGAGAGATGGAAGAACAGGACAGCTTTCCTTTATCCTATAGTTAATAGTTTTCACCACTAGAAGGCTTGGTTTGTCATTTCTGTGTCTGGGAGCAAAAATGCTGGGAACTAGAGACTCCCTGATATTGTATTGTTTCAGTAATGGTTAAGGTGACACTGGAGGAAGGAAAAGAAACAAACATACTTCATACACTATAGTACCCATATCTAAAAGAACAAACAGTCTGGGTGAGGGGGCTAATCTTAGCACTCTGGGAGGCCAAGGTGGGTGGATTGCCCGAGCTCAAGAGTTCAAGACCAGCCTGAGCAAGAGCGAGACCCATCTCTAAAAATAGCTGGGTATTGTGGTGGGTGCCTGTAGTCCCAGCTACTCAAGAGACTAAGGCAAGAGAATCGCTTGAGACCAAGAATTTGAGGTTGCTGTGAGCTATGATGCCACGGCACTTTACCAAGGGCAACAAAGACTCAGTCTCAATAAATACATAAATAAACAAATGAATAATAAAAGAACAATGTTCAGTCCAGCAAGCAGAAGGACCACACCTTTAGGTTCTTTGCTGCTAAGAGAATTCAACAGGCTCTAAGTGTCACAGCAAGGTATGATTGGGAGTTGCTGAGGCTTTAACATTTCTCTTTTTCTCTGGGTATCCTTGTTCCCAGAGCTACCAAAGCTGCTATTATTTGTAATAAAAAATAATAGTAGCTTTGGAATACAGACAGGCAGAGCTATAGTCAAAGAAGAACAACCAGAGATTTTGCTCCACTACTTGAACATTTAGATAGCACAAAGATGAGCATGTATTTAGTTCGAGTAATAAAGCTTTCCAAAATCAGGCATTAATCTGAGCACCCCCTCTCCCATAAGCTATATTGTTATACCATAGACTTACATAGGCATCACGATTACTTACAGGCTCTTAGCAGCAATCTACTTTTTAACCTCAGTAATGTTTCCTACCTACTAAGGTTCCCTTGAGGAAAGAATGTCTTTGATGCTAGCTGATAAAACTAAATCAGAATTAGATTTATTTTTGCTATAAAAGATTTTTAGCCCCAGACCCTCCTACTTTGCTCCTCTTTCAGCCCTCTCCGTCAGCCATTTTCAGGTTGTAACTTCCAAGGATTGGTGACGAGTGTTGCTGGGGTGCTGGCACATGGTCTCAAGCAGCCTGATCTCATGGGTGGGTGGCTCAGGCTGAAACTTGAGCACCCAGGGATCCTTGATGATGTCCAGGATGGTGGCACGCTTGGTGGCTTGGCGTAGCATCTGGAGGATCAGGTTCTAGGGCACGGGAGAGAGAGGTCTTGGCTGAGCTTGCCCCTCATTGTGCCACGCAGGCAATGAGCAGCTGGACCTAAGAAAGAAGCAGGATAGCCCATCACACTACTCTGGTAAAAGGGGGTGTAATTCTGATTTTATCCTGGAGAGCCAGGCATTGGTTAAAACTCCCTGGACTGGAAGGTAAGAGTTCCTTGGGGGGAAATTTGCATGATTCCCTTTTAGCCTAAAGGAATAAAAGCTAGCACTTGCCTATCAAGCATATCTAAGGTTTAGAGCCCAGTGGCTGGCCTTTTAAGCCCTCCCCACTATTATAGGGCAAGGCTAGAGCGTGAGATGTCTCCTGTGTGGGAAGTGCCTTCCCCCAGGGTTGGGAGGCCTAAACTAGGTATATACCCCTCACTCTGGGTAATCCCTGAGGCCTCAGCCCTTCTGGGGGAGCCAGCACCTTGCACTCCTGAGAGATGGTGTAGTTAGATGGGAAAGTGACCTCCTTTTGAGTCTCTTTCAGCAGCTTCTTGAGATTGGTGTCATCAAAGGGCAGACGAGCAACCATTAGAGTGTAGAGGATGACGCCCATGCTCCAGGTGTCGGAGAGGAAAGGGTTGTAGGGCAGGCCTAGCAAGATCTCCGGGCAGGCATAAGCAAAGCTGCCACAGTAGGTCTGGCTGAGGTGGGAAAAGCAGTTCAGTTGGCGGTAAGAAGGGCTATTACGCACAGGCTGGTTAGGAATCACCATCTTGGAGAAGCCAAAGTCTGATATCTTCACATTCTCTCGCTTGTCCAGCAACAGGTTCTCCAACTTTAAGTCCCTACCAGCAGCAGAAAGGCTGGGGGTCAGGCTGGGGAGAGGGCTTAGTATTAGACCCGGAGCTGAAAGGCCAGGGTCAGAGGCCAGAGATGAGGACAGGGAAGGTGGGAGGGAGTTACTTATGAGGGCAAGGTGGCAAGAACAGCCATGGAGTTGTGAGCAGATCCCAAAGAGAAGAGAGGTTGGTATCTGAGGACTACTGGGAGCTCACCATTGTATTTCATAAAGTATTCTGCACAGTGAGTACTTTATAAGTGTCCTTGACCAGATGACTAAAATAGAGTGGATAAATCACCAATATTGAGGAAAGAGTTCAAGGGATAGGAAAAGGGCACAAAATGAGATACATGCATAAACACCCCCCCCCCAAGAGATCAAAAGGCCCCCGTCTAGGTGGCAGTGCCCTCACCGGTGCACGATGCCCTTGCTGTGCAGGTAGGCGATGCCCAGGGACATCTGGGAGAACCACTTGCCAGCAAGGGGTTCAGAGCAGGCCCCATAGCGCTGGATCCATTCAAGGACATCACCACCTTGAGCCAGCTCCAGAATGATGTATACTCGGGACGTGGTCTCGATGGCCTGATAGAAGTTGATGAGGTACTTGTGCCGCAAGACTTTCATTACCTGACCCCAGAAGAGGGACCCATCAATCTGGGAAGGGAGAACCCTGGCTGCACTCCCAGCCTTCTGCTACTTATTTCTACTTACTTTGCAGTGGGATAAAACCCTGAACCCCAGAGGGCTGATGGCCTGGGGGCAAACTGTTTTGCACTTTCACTTTTTGAGTGGCTAGGGTAAGTGGGTGGATGAGAAAGAGATTGGATTTACATCAAGAAGTTTTTCTAGATGTTTAGTGGAGACATTAAATTCTGATTTAGAGGATTCTGGCTCCAACCTCTCCTGGCCTTACCCTTTCTGAGAAACTTCAAGCATCTTAGTACTAAGCTCCAGTTCCCTCTTCCAGCCCCCTTTCCAACCTGTATCTCACGGGGCAGGAACTTGTTAAGATAGTCCTCAGAGGCCTTCTTCTTTGAGATGATCTTGACAGCCACCATGACCTTCTGCTTTGTGTAGTACGCCTCATACACAGTACCATAGGAGCCATTGCCTATGACCTTGCCCACCTCGTAACCATACTCCTCCATGACAGACCGGTAAGCTGTACTGGTTGGTTGTGCCTCTAAGGCATCTCCCTTCCCCATGGTGTTGGGCTTGCTGAGAACAGGGAGCTTTGCTACTTGCAAGTCTCCTGTCTACTCACAGAACAACACCTTGAGCCACTGAAGGCTAGGGTACCAAAGTGAGTTAGTTTCCAAATGCTTGCCTATGTAGTCGCACAAGTCTGGGATGCTGGGCTCAGCCCTCCACTAGGAACTTGGAGGGGAAAAGAAAGGAGAAGCAGTTCTTTGTGTCTCCACTGGTTGTTGTTACTTCCTTCTCTTGGTTACAGAATTCCCCAGAGTACCATGTTCTGCACACATCACAATCTACCTTCTAACCATCATTGGCCATAAAGTTTGAGTGAAGTACAATTTGGAACATATTCATTCCTGAAGGGAGCTTCCACAGTCTGGTGAGACTCCCTCTACAGATTCAGCCTCTTCATGTTTATTGAACATCTACTATGTACCAGACAGTGTGTTGAGTACTTTGATCATATGTTACCCAAATGTCATTCCAGACTCTTCACTATGCCTTGGTCCCTAAATCCAATCTATCATCAAATCCTATCTCTTCTATCTTCTGATTTTTTAATTTTTATTTTTTTGAGGAGAAAGGAAGAGAAATTTATTATTTTGTTAGCAAAGGAGGAAAATGGCATACTATGGTCTTAAAATCCAAATTCTGGGGAAGCTGAGGCAGGTGGATTGCTTGAGTTAAAAACTGTTTGATACCAACCTGACCCAGAGCAAGACCCTGTTTCTCAAAATATCCAGGCATTGTGGCAGGTGCCTGTAGTCCCAGCTACTTGGGAGGCTGAGGCAAGATAATCATTTGAGCCCAAAAGTTTGAGGTTACTGTGAACTGTGACACCATGGCCCTCTACCAAGAGTGACAAAGTGAGTCAAAAAAATAAAATTCAAATTTTTGCTTCTGAGAAGCACTGAGCTTTTATTTTCTCTTTTCAAATAAACAATCTAATTTTTTTCCATTTGTTTTTTCTTTACAGATTAATACTGGGGTACGTACAATTAGGTTACAGTTTGCTTTTATAAGGTTAAAATCCAGGTAGCAGTTGTGCCCTTCACCCAGAGGTGTACGGTATACCCGTGCAATGTACCCTACAGATGGAAATTTACCCAACTCCTTCTCCCCATCCCTTACTTGAATTTAACTGAGTTTTTCTCCCATGGGAGCACAGAGTTGTTCACCTACTGTTTTTAACTAAGTACTGAATATGTGTAATACTTCGCTTAGGATAATGTTCTCCAAATCCATTCAGGTTGGCCGAGCATGGTGGCTCATGCCTGTAATCCTAACATTCTGGTAGGCTGAGGCAAAAGAACTGCTTGAGCTCAGGAGTTCAAGACCGGCCTAAGCAAGAGACCCCATCTCTAGTAAAAATAGAAAAACTAGCTGGACATGGTGGTGCACGCTTATAGTCCCAGCTACTGGGGAGGCTGAGGCAAGAGAATGGCTTTAGCCCAAGAGTTTGAGGTTGCTGTGAGCTGTGATGCCATGACGCTCTACCCAAGGCAATAGAGTGAGACTCTGTCTCGAAAAACAACAATAACAAAACAAATCCATTCAGGTTGTTACAAAAGATATGAAATCTCCTTTCCTCACGGCTGAATAGTATTCCATGATAGACATATTCCATAGTCCATTAATCCATTCATGTGTTGAAGGGCACCTGGGTTGTTTGCACATCTTTGCAATTGCAAATTGAGCTGCTATAAACATTTGAGTGCAAATGTCCTTATGGTAAAATGATTTTCTTTTTGTTTTGGGTATATACCTAGTAATGGGATTACAGGATCAAATGGTAGGCCTACTTTTACTTCTTTGAGAACTCTCCGTGCTTCTTTCCACAGTCTCTTTCCTTAGCTGCTTGAGCTATAGGTGCCAAGCCCCAGTTTTATTTTCATTACAAATGTAATGTTTCAGCTAAACAGACAGGGTCTTGCTCCATCATCCACTGTAACATTGCACTTCTGGGCTTGAGATCCTCCCACCTCAGCCTCTCAAGTAGCTAGGACTATATGTGCATCCTCCAACATAAAACCAAAACTCCAAGACTATATTATGCCATGGAATATCAGCTAATTTTTTTTTTTTTTGAGACAGTGTCACTTTGGTGCCTTGGTATAGTGCCATGGCATCATAGCTCACAACAACCTCAAACTTTTGGATGCAAGCAATTCTCTTGCCTCAGCCTCCCAAGTAGCTGGGACTACAGGTGCCTGACACAATGCCTGGCTATTTTTTTTTTCTTCCCAGAGATGAGGTCTCACTCTGGCTCTGGTCTGGAACTTCTAAGCTCAGATGATCCAACTGCCTCGGAACTCCCAGAGTGCTGAGATTACAGGCATGAACCACTGCACCCTAATTTTTTTTTAATTAATTATTTTGAAATGGAGTCTCATTTTGTTGCCCTTGGTAGAATGCCATGGCATCATAGCTCATAGCAACCTCAAACTTGCTGGGTTTGAACAATCTTCTTTCCCCAGCTTCCCCAGTACCTGTGACTATAGCCATCACCACATCTGGCTAGTCTTTCTATTTTTAGTAGAGATGGGGTCTTGCTCTTGCTCATGCTGGTCTTGAACTCCTGAGCTCAAGTGATCCACCTGCCTTGGCCTCCCAGAATGCTAGGATTAAAGGCATGAGCTACCATGCCTGGCACTAATTTATTTTTTTTAAGACAGGGTCTTGTTATATTGCCTAGGCTGGTCTTGAACTCCTGGCCTCAAGCAATGCTCCTGCCTCAACCTCCCAAAGTGCTGGATTAAAGGCATAAGCTACTGTGCCTAGCCCAGAATTGCTTTTCCTTGTTCTCCTAAAGAATTCCCATTTTTCCTTCAAAACTTGGCTTAGGAGCTGTTTTAACAAAGTATTTACTGACTGCTCAAGTTTAAGGTAGACATTTCTATAGCACTTAACATTGAGTCTGTAATTGCTTTTCTTGCTTGCCTCTCCCAATAGGCTATAGAAGGTCAAATGATAAGAAGAGATGAAATAAGAGGTTTGAGGGTGGTAGAGAACAGAAAAGAGCTGATTTGAAAAAATGAGCAGCATCACTGGGTAGGAGAACACAAAGACACATAGTGTTGAGATTCTTTTTTTTTTTTTGAGACAGAGCCTCAAGCTGCCCCCCTGGGTAGAGTGCCATGGCATCACAGCTCACAGCAACCTCCAACTCCTGGGCTTAAGCGAGTCTCCTGCCTTAGCCTCCCAAGTAGCTGGGACCACAGGTGCCCACCACAACACCTGGCTATTTTTTTGGTTGCAGCCCTCATTGTTGTTTGGCGGCCTGGGCTGGATTTGAACCAGCCACCTTAGGTGTATGCGGCTGGTGCCTTAGCCACTTGAGCCACAGGCGCCGAGCCAGTGTTGAGATTCTTTTAGCATCTTCATTATAGGTACTACTTGAATATTGATGATTTAACAGAAGATTAGGGTTCTGCTTGGCAGCTGCAATGAAACAATGGAAGAAATGTCCAAGAACATAAGTAAGAATAGGGTGAAATGATGGAATGCAGAATCTAGGGTGCATGGGTAAAGACGACAAGCTAGAAACAGGCCAAAGCCTGGGATTGAGGGATAGGAGGCAGAGAAAAGAATAAGGGAAGAATCCAGACTTTTGTATCTTCCATCCTCCAACATAGAACCAAAACTCCAAGACTAGATTATGCCATGGAATATCAGTAAATTCCTATTTATTGACAGCCTGACCTTGCTGGAAGGATGGTTGCAAAGTTTGTTGGAAGCCAGCTCTACATCTTCAATATAGCAAGATGGAGCAGTTGACCAGGGTGCACCATGGCAAGGAGGCCCATATAATCTTGCCCATCTTCTACTCTGATAAGCTGGCCCCTGGATAGGTAGCTTGGTGGTAGATCTAATTTCATCATGTACGGTAATTAAGACCTAAGTCTGGCTTGGCGCCTGTGGCTCAATCGGCTAAGGCGCCAGCCACGCACACCTAAGGTGGTGGGTTCGAATCCCCAGCCCGGGCCCTCCAAACAACAAGGATGGCTGCAACCAAAAAATGGCCAGGCGTTGTGGTGGGCGTCTGTGGTCCCAGCTACTTGGGAGGCGGAGGCGGGAGACTCACTTGAGCCCAGGAGTGGGAGGTTGCTATGAGCTGTGATGCCATGGCACTCAACCCAGGGGGATAGCTTGAGGCTTCGTCTCAAAAAAAAAAAAAAAAAAAAAAGACCTAAGTCTGGGCTTGGCGCCTGTGGCTCAATCAGCTAAGGCGCCAGCCACGTACACTTAAGGTGGCAGGTTCGAATCCGCAGCCCGGGCCGCCAAAGAACAATGATGGCTGCAACCAAAAAATGGCCAGGCGTTGTGGCGGGCGCCTGTGGTCCCAGCTACTTGGGAGGCGGAGGCAGGAGACTCGGTTGAGCCCAGGAGTTGGAGGTTGCTATGAGCTGTGATGCCATGGCAGTCTACCCAGGGGGGATAGCTTTAGGCTCTGTCTCAAAAAAAAAAAAAAAAAAAAAAGAACCGTACATAACCCTCATCTCCTCTTCCAAACTCCTCACTCCTTTTCACCACCACCATCAGGCTAAGCTTAAAAGGTAAACTCTTATTATGCAGTAGACAGCAACAGGGCTTAGAGTAGTTTTTCTGTTTATCTTTTCTTTCTTTTTTTTTTTTTTGAGGCAGAGTCTCACTTTGTCCCCTTGGTAGAATGGCATGGTGTCCTATCTCACAGCAACCTCAAACTCTCGGGCTCAAGCGATCCTCTTGCCTCAGTTTTTCATTTTTAGTAGAGATGGCATCTCACTCTTCTCAGGCTGGTTTCCAACTCCTGAGCTCAAGCAACCTACCAGCCTCAGCCTCCCAGAGTGTTAGGATTACAGCCATGAGTCACCTCATCCTGCCCCCTCGTTTTTCTATTTCTGTCCTATTTTTAGTAGAGATGGGGTCTCACTCTTGCTCTGGCTGATCTCAGACTCCTGAGCTCAAGCAATCCACCTGCTTTGGCCTCCCAGAGTGGTAGAAGTACAGGTGTGAGCCACCAAGTTTGGCTTGGGATTTTCTACTAACTTCTGTTTCAGGTATCTAAATGCCATTATAGGCTGGGCAAGGTGGCTCATGCCTGTAATCCCAGCACTTGGGCGGCTGACGTGGGTGGACTGCCCTAACTCACTGGTTCAAGACCAGTCTGAGCAACAGCAAGATTGTCTCAAAAAAGATAGCCGGGCTCGGCGCCTGTGGCTCAAACAGCTAAGGCGCCAGCCACATACACCTAAGGTGGCAGGTTCGAATCCCCAGCCTGGCCCGACAAACAACAATGATGGCTGCAACAACAACAAAAAAAATGGCTGGGCGTTGTGGCAGGCGCCTGTGGTCCCAGCTACTTGGGAGGCTGAGACAGGAGACTCGCTTGAGCCCAGAAGTTGGAGGTTGCTATGAGCTGTGATGCCATGGCACTCTACCCAGGGGGATAGCTTGAGGCACTGTCTCAAAAAAAACAAAAACAAAAACACAAAGACAGCTGGGCATTGTTGCGGGTACCTGTAGGCCCAGCTACTCAAGAGGCTGAGGCAAGAGGGTTGCTTAAGCCCAAGAGTTTGAGGTTGCTGTGAGCTATGATGCTATGGCACTCTACTGAAGGTGACAAAGTAAGACTCTGTCTCAAAAATAAATAAATAAATAAATAAGGCTTGGCATCTGTAGCTCAGTGGTTACGGTGTTAGCCACATACACTGGGGCTGGTGGTTTCAAACACAGCCTGGGCCAGCTAAACAAGTGACTACTGCAAAAACAAAAAAAAATTAAAATAAGTAAATTTAAAAATAAAATAAAAATGACATTTTTGTTATATAAACATGTATGTTTTAAGTAGGACAATTAAAACAGTGACAAAGTGTAACTATTTATAGAGACTCTAAAGGAGTCCTGCTTGGGAGGACGCAGAAAGTTATCCTAATCTGATGACCTTTCTTTTTTTGTTTTTTTAATGGTTGAGAAAACTGAGAACCAGAAAATTTTAAGCAACTTCAGAATCAACTTCTAGTTGAGCTACCAAAATTACTTCTATTATTTGTATAGTTCTTTAATGTTATTCCTAAACATGTATTTTTAAATTTAAGTCAATGGCTTTCAGTTTCTGAATCCAAAGTTTGTATTTCCAAATTCTGAAGAGAACATTACATACAATTTCATATACATATAAGGAGTCCAGATCAACTAACAGGCACCGCCCCCCAACTTCAAGAACGTACACTCAAATCCTTCCTGACAGAGGCCTTTTGCCTTTCACAGTAAGCCACTTCCTGCCCCCAGACCCACTTCCTGTCAGACCGAGGCTGCTTAACAAACACAAAAAGCAGACAAACCAGTCCTGTTTGCACTCATTATAATCAGAGAAAATCATGACCTCAGAATTAGAAGGGAACTTTCTGATCATTCACATTAAAGAGAGGGTCACTTCAGAATCTGGCTGGGAACAGTTTGTGCTGAGGCCTCCCTACTGTTCATGGGCTAAGGCGCTGCTTCTGAAGGCAGGACCCCCCCCACACACCGTGGTGTGACTAATGAAACAATCGGGCCTCCCCAATTCCAGGGCTGTGCTGCACAGTAACACTGGCGGACATTTTCTGACCTAATGGCATGTAAAAATAGTGCTCCTGATGCCTGTTACAAAAGTTTAAGACCCTTTTCTTGTGAGTATTAACTAGAAACCAACTTCTTCAGCTCCGGGAAAGACAGTATACTTGTAAATCCACTATAGGAACTAACCTAGAAGTCTTAGGAAAGGAGAAAGAAATTAAGGATTCTGCAAAAGAAACTATTCTTTCCAGAAACACAAATAATCTACTCTACATCCTTCTCATCTCCTCACCCCAAGGCAGGAAAATAAATTCTTTTTCAAGGATCACTTCTCCTTATCTAATACACTTCGGAAGTCTTGATTCTGTAACTCAGGATCTCAGCTTTACTGGGTGTGTCATACATACACACTTCAGTACCAATTTAGTTCACTGAAATGGGAAGTTAATTATACACATAAACTTAGGATTCCATAAAAGACAAAATTAGGGCCAAGGCCAAGAGGACTATTACATGTCAGATGGTTTTAAATTCTAGGCTCACAAAATATAGGAAACTAAAGGCTTATGGATGAAAAAACACCCACCCAGAATACACTGTTTTCTTTGTAAATGTAGAAGCCTGTGAAGAGCTTTTCCTTACCAATTTGGGGGGAGTCCAGGAAACAATGCAAGTGTCAAAACAACACAATTCCCTTGCTAACCTGTTGTTTTATTCATAGAACACATAAAATAAACCGTACTTAAATCTTATACTATTTCTGAGATAGATCTTTGCCCCTAGTTAGGACCACTTGAGCAGTAATAGTTTTGCAGTTTCTGCTATAAAGAGCAGATTCATTTGAACTTGCCAAAGTAGTTGACTCTTGCCATCTATCAAAAATAGAGACCAAGACCTCAATAACTTTATTTTTTTAATTCCAACTAAATCAGTAAGCTTACAAAATCTACTTGAATAAGCAAACCTCACCGAAACTTCTTAAACTTTTAAACCACCCTTTCTCAAATTATACTAAATTAAAAAAAAAAAAAACTCTTCCATTTATACTTTGTCATAATCAAATATGCTACATCCGGAATGGGATTATAATTTGTAGATAATTACTCGACTGGGAGAAGACCACGTGGTGCTAAGCCTGCCCTCACCCCAACCCCGGCTCCGGCTCCTGGTCTGCTGTTATTTTTTCCTTCCCCAGCCATCCACAGCCCCAGTAGATAGAATATACACTGATTCCTTAAAATGGCTACATAAAACGCCCACCCAGTAGATGACTCATATTTTATCAAATTCACTTACAACTACGAGACAATGTCTCACTCTGTTGTCTCTGCCAGAGTGCAGTGGTACCGTCAAAGCTCCCTGCAAAATCAAACTCCTGGGCTCAAGCGATCCTCCTGCCTCAGCCTCCTCAGTAGCCCGGACTACAAACTCAGTCCACCCCACCTGGATTATTTTTAGTAGTTCGAGACCTGCCTGAGCCAAGAAGGACCCCGGCTCTAAGAATAGTGGCGCGCTGGGGTAGGTGCTTGTAGTCCCATTACTCAGGAAGGAAGCTGAGACAAGAGAATCGCGTGAGCCCAAGAGTTTGAGGTTGCTGTGACTATGACACCATGGCACTCTACCCAGGGTGACAAAGAAAGACTGTCTCAAAAAAGGCAGATTTTCTATTGGCAGAATTTTGAAACATTCACAAAAGCAGAGAGAATGAACAGCATGAAGAGCCTCCTTGTTCTCTTCAGCGTCCGCGCCAGTAACTTTCCAGCATTCCTGTTTCATCTAGCTACTCTTTCTAGGGAGAAGGAAAAAAATTCCCTTTCCTTCCCTTCCCTAAAAAAAAAAAAAAAAGTTTTACTGGTAGATTTTTAAGGTCATCTTACATCATTTCAAAATCATCCAGGTCCACTGATTTAGTTGGAATTTAAAAAATAAAACCTTTGGACTGTATAAGTTTTGAGGGACTTTAAAAAGCATACATAACCACAATACTACTGTCATATTCAAAATGATTAAAAACAATTCCATAATATTTAATGTTCAACATTCAATTTTATTCCACTGCTTTGCAAGTATCTTCTTACAGTTAATTTGTTCCAACTATACGATGCATTCTGCTGCCTTGTTATCACATTTATCTATCTCCGCATTGCTTTGTTCAGCCAGGCTCTTAATAAAACATCCAGTTTTCTCCACCCTATCTCCGCATCTAAATCTACTGGGGAGTCTCACCCAAACAGCCATGTATTATGTAAGGAAATACTTCAACATCCCAGAAGCAACACCCTTAATTATTTAACTGAGGCAATGAAACACACCTTAATGAGAATACTACACTAATATACAGTAATGTTTCATAAATAGTGACTCTAATCTCATAGTTAAGCTCTATGCTTTCTTTAACCAAGTGACCTTTAAAAACAATTTTCTCTTTAAAAAAACGTAAGGAATAAGGCTGGGATCGCCTTCTAAAAACTTATTTTACAGGTAATCTGTAAATGTAAACAATGGTGCAAAAGGCAAAATATTATCAAAACAATCTCCCTGAACACAGTATCTGGAAGAATCTCAGTGTGCATGGCCAATAATGATGGGCTTCGCACCAAATCTATGCAAAACAAGTTCTTGGACAAAAATCATCCAGGTTCACTGCCCAATGCAAGAGTGATTTAGGAAAAAACCAAAGAGACAAACAATCTCACGGTGCCCACCTGTTAAGTCACTCTGCCCAATGGTTCCAACTCTTCACCAAAGAGTTAGTACACAGATAAAAGTAACTCTACTTCTTGGCAAAGCCTGGATGAGAATTTCCAGCAACACTCTTATACATTAGCCTGTCCTTTCCACCACACTATAAGCTTCTTGGAAACAGAGAGGGGCTGAAGAAAACATAGCTGCCTTCACAACTCCACACAGAAAGGCTGTTGTATTTAAGTCAGACCTGCTACCTACTTTCCCAAGGCACTTGGCCACTGGGAGAGGGCGGGGCAGTGTACATTTAAGGCTGAAATGCACTTAGCTAGAAAATGGCTCCACCATTCATTTGATATGACCTTAAACCAAACAGACAACAAGGCCCCTTTGTTCACCAGTGTATCCCCTGGCACACAGTAGGTACTCCACTTGTTGAATATGTTAATTTTATGGAGGGTTATGAGTACTAATCACTGTTGTAGCAAAATGACAAAAAGGTAAAATCTGCTTTTTGCGTTATTTTAGTAGGCTGTTTAAGTTGGAGGAAAAGAATGACCATCATGAGATAGCAAAGCTTTTAATCAGATTAGAATTTCATAGTTGCAAGGAGACCCACACAGCCCTTTCTGACCGGTGCGGGCCAGGTGCTTCCTGTGTGTCATCTCAGCAGGCAGGCACGCAGGATCTTGTTTACAGATGAAGAGGCAGAAGGAGGTGAAGAGACCTACCCACCGTCACCCACTCAGAGGCAGGTATGTTTACTTACCCAGTCATCCTCTATTTATCTGTCAATAAAGCAAGAATTTAAAGTGTGTCCTAGAAACAGATAATGATGCTTTTTATTTTAATGTATTTTTAAATTAGAGACAAGGTCTGGCTCTGTTGCCTAGGCTGGAGTGCAGTAGAACAATCATAGCTCACTGCAACTGCAAACTCCTGGGCTCAAGAGATCTTCCTGCGGAGCTGGGGCTTCAGGCATGCACCACCACGCCTGGCTAATTTTTGATTTTTTTTTTTAGACATGGGGTCTCATTATATTGCCCAGGCTGGTCTCAAACCACCTTGCCTCTTGCTTTGCAGCTAGAAAGAAGTGCAAATAAGCAAGCACCTAGCACGACTCCAGGCAGAGATGAGTTCTGCGGGAGGCATGCTGGAGAGGGGCACAGGGCAGGCAGTGACGGGGCTCTGGTTTAGACAGGGTGGACCACGGGATTCAATCATACATCTGTAGCTGCACATTCACACGGACTACAGTGGGTCAAAAGTTAATTTCAAATTATCAATAAGTAAGCAATCCATTTATATACCATTCTCTTTTCAACTCAAATAGCAGGTACAAATTGGTTCCTTTTAGCATAGGCCAGAAAGCTGTCATCACCAAATGGCTTAGCAAGTGTGACATAAGATACTACCGCTTTCTCTACAGAAACAATCGCCAGGAACACTGGCCTTGTTTAAAATATTGCCTCAGCACCAACCACGCCCACTCCTTGGTGACAGTTCTCACAATAGGTATCCATGCTTGAAGATGACGAGGAGGTTGACACTGTCTAACAAAACAGCTCTTTGTCCTCGAACAACAACTTTTTAAAAAATTGGAACCAACCAATTTGGATGTGCTTCCAAATTTACAAGTCAAGTTGTGAAATACACACAAGCAATAATTACTTATATCCTAGAAGTTGACGAATGTTTTCTATAAAGGACCAGATAGTACTAATAAATATTTTGGGTTTTGAGGGCCTTATTTTGGTGTCTGCTGAATGTTGTTGTTTTGAAAACCCTGCAAAAAGTAAAAAAACATCCTTAGCTGGTAGACACCATACAAAAACAGGCCGCAGCCGGATTTGGCCTGTACATGCTAACCTGCCAATCCCATCCTAATACAAAGACAACTATTTACAATATGATATACCACTGACTGTTGATACACGCAACTTTAACTTGACCTTCTCTCAGGCAAAAATGGAAACCTTAATGACATTGTGGAAAAGGACTTCAAACTGAACAAAAAGATAAACAGTACCTGATAGTACTGACTAGTTTGAGTCTCTGTTCCTCTCTCTTACTTTTATCAATAAAACTAGGGTCAAGGTCATAATTTTTTTGTTTGGCTCTTAAGGTTTGTTTTCTCAAATAAATTAAAAGGATAATTCCTGGGCAGCGCCTGTGGCTCAGTGGGTAGGGCACTGGCCCCATACACCGAGAATGCCGGGTTTGGACCTGGCCCCGGACAAACTGCAACAACAACAAAAATAGCTGGGTGTTGTGGCGGGCACCTGTAGTCCCAGCTACTTGGGAGGCAGAGGCAAGAGAATTGCCTAAGCCCAGGAGTTGGAGGTTGCTGTGAGCTGTGTGCCACAGCACTCTATCAAGGGCAATAAAGTGAGACTCTGTCTCTGGGGGGGAAAAAAGTATAATTTGTGTTAATGAAATTAACTTTTCCTTTGAAATAGTACCATTTATCCACAGGTGATAAACAGGGCTTAATGAATAAAGGAAAGCAGAACTGACCAAGGCTGCCTGAAGTGCCCTCGCCCTCGTGGACGGGGGAGCTGGTAGCTTCACACACCCAGAGGGTCCCAGGGCATACTCTGCCTTCTTCTGTAAGGACCACTGTTAGCATACCATGCTGCTCTGCAAGTCTATACACGCCGGTCTCTCCTATAGGACAGAGCATTCCTCAAAGGCAAAAAATTTTATTTTTACAGTTCCAGCAGGGAGCATTTACTAGGGCTTCAACACATGAGCAAGGAACCCATGTGACCAGTAAGGAAAATCAAACAGCTAGAACATCCAGGACGGAAAGACGACAGTGCTTCCTTTTACTAAATAACCCAAACACTTCATATTGCTGCTTCCCAGAGAAAGCCTTTGGACAAACTTATCTGATTTACAGCAATGTAAAGTTTCAGTTAACAGGTTACACTCAAAAGTTTATAAAACATATTGTTAACCAGTTTGGTGAAAATATTTCAAGTTGTATATAAAACCAGCACACTGTATCCCATGACTGCATTAATGTACACAGCTATGACTTAATGGAAAAAGAAAAACATATCCAGGGGAAGAAACCCAAAGTTTATACAGCACTGGAAGATAAACTGTTTGGATTTCACAGATACAAGCTTTGTGTCAGTTTATTTTACGTAACATTCTTTCTATTTGAGGCTCCGCCTCAAAAATAAATAAATAAATAAAGCACAGGTACCCAAGGGTACCCCGCACCCTAGAGATGGAGAGTCATTAGTGCTTTGAGAGACCCAGGAATTAAGTCTCCAGATAATTACTACACCTAAATTTGACAACACTGCACTAAATTAACACTCCCTTTTAGCTTTATGTAGGTATAGTGTATACATACACTTAGGAGAAACATAGAAGCTACTACAGTATTTTAATTTATTTGGATTTTAAAATACTATAGTTCAAGGAGTCTGGTGCTTTTATATTTGAGGGGAGCAGTTATAATAATGAAAGCAAGGGCTTGGTGCCTGTAGCTCAAGCGGCTAAGGTGCCAGCCACATACGCCAGAGCCAGCAAGTCCAAATCCAGCCCAGGCCCAACAAACAACAATGACAATTATAACCAAAAAATAGCTGGGTGTTGTGGCGGGCACCTGTAGTCCCAGCTACTTGGGAGGCTGAGGCAAGAGAATCGCTTAAGCCCAAGAATTTGAGTTTGCTGTGAGCAGTGACACCACAGCACTCTACCCAGGGCAACAGCTTCAGACTGTTTCAAAAAAAATAATAAAATAATACAAAAAAAGGAAAGCAAGGATTTCAATCATAGTCACAAATTTAGTAACATGTACAATTCTAGACTCTCAACCTTCTACCACCCATCGCTTACGCAAGGCGGAAACCGGAAGTCAGCCTAACACCGCCCTGGGCCCTGCACATCCAATCCATCCTCAAGTCCTGTCAATTTCTCCTCCCGAGGAGCTCGGAAGGCACCCACATCCATGCCCCCAACACTGCCGCCTGAGCTAGGTACTATCTCCAAGGGTCCCAGCATCTGCTCGCTCTCATCCCCTCCTGCCTCCTACTGATTCTGTATCACAGACTGCTAGAACTTTCTAAAAGTGAAATCTGACCATGTCACCTCCTCCTAGTCAAAATCCTCAGTTGAGCTTGAAAATACCTGAGAAAGGCCTACAAGGCATGGCCTGACTTGTCCTCTGGCCACACTGGTCTTCACGTGGAGCCCTAACCTTGACTTCCCCCACCACCCACCACCGTGCTTCTGCACAGGCTGCTCCCTCTGCCTGCAGAATGCGTGGTCTCAGGGATGCCTTCCTGACCCCCTGGACACCCACGCGTGGCGTGTCCACCAGGCCTCCCATGCCCTGCAGCTGCCGTTCCATACTTCCTCCGTGGGACTGTTTCCAGGCCTATAATTCAGTAGCCTCAAAACTTCATATAGCAACTCAGTAAATGTCTGCAGAACTAATGGACCAATGGACACAGTCACTGCGCCTCACAGTGATTACAGCAAACCACTAATCCTAGTCAGCATTTCTCACTGCCAAGTGCAAAATCTTAGCTACCTAATAAAGCACCATCTGCCCATCATGATGGAGGAGAGTTGGAAATACGTCCCAGGTGTCCAGATTGTGGTGGGGAGGAGTAAAATGCATTCAGTATATTCAGTAAATTCTGCCCATTAAATAAAATATTTAGTGGAAGCGGTCATGTATTCCCAGAGAGGCCAGGTAATCTCAGAAATTATCTCAACATTTTGGCACAGGTAGAACTTTGAACAGAGTTTTCCTAATGAGAAGTGAAACTTCTGTCAAATTAGAAAATCTTGTAACAGCACTTTAGAAACGACAGAGAGGGCATTTGAAGGCAGTTAAAGTCTAAGGTTCTTTCCCAAACACCTTTAAGAGATCTGGGCCTCGCACATAGCACCTTTTCCTCCCTAAGCTCAACCACAGTGGTTTTTCTTTCCAATTCCCCATGCCTCCCTTCTGTCTGTCTTGATTTATAGACATCAAGTATGGGAGAGGAAAGAAAAAGGGGTTCCAGTCACCCTAACATCAAAGGGCACAGGGGCTGCTTCCAGAACCAGTAACCTGAGCACCATCCCCTACACCTCGGCCCAGAGCGGGGGACCCACAGGCCAAACAGCACGAGGCGAGGTACCCACTGGAACCCCAAATCATCCTCTTGGCAGTCTGCCAGTCACACATGAACAGAGCCCAAAGCAGCTGTGGGAAAAGCAAACGCACCACAGCTGCTCCTCTCCCCAGATCCTGGGGCGGACCAGATCCTTCCCAGGCCCTTGAGCAAGATTCCACTCCAACGTCACTTCAGGAGTCTGCCCATCCCCCTTTCAGAGATTTTCCTCTGAACTTTGTCAAACATGACCAAGGCTCTTTTCCTCTCTGAAGACACTCTTGGCGAGTTTTCTACCTCCGATTTCAGCATTGCCAGTGTCTTCACTCAGAACCAGACACTAACCTCCCAGAGGACAAGCTCTGTCTCACCCCCAAGCAGGTCACCCTCTTGAGGAATGAATAAACCACTCAATCTTTTTAATAAGTGATGCTTTGTTTGAGAACACACAGCAAATGATTATTATTTCACTTTTACTCTTTTCAGAATAAGGTCATCAAAAATACTTAGATAATCAGAAATACTTCGCCTGCCGAATTCAAGGGGGACCAGTTGCAAGGGATCAGGTGAAAAGCTGAAATACTGCACTGTTTCCACTCTTTTACTGTGTTTGCCCCTTAATCCTGTGGTTAAATATTAAATCTCACGGAAGCCACCTAACATTCTTAGCTAAAAGAACATTCTCAGCTTAGGTCTGAATAATTACAATCAATAACCCTTTGTTTTAAAGGACACATCCAGAGTTGTTGGTGGGTGATTGGTTTTAACATTTCCTGAGACGGCAAAAAAAAAAAAAAAATGGCTCGGCGCCTGTGGCTCAATCTGCTAAGGCAGAAGCCACGTACACCTAAGGTGGCGGGTTCGAATCCCCAGCCCCGGCCCGCCAAACAACAATGATGGCTGTAACCAAAAAATGACCGGGTGTTGTGGCCGGCACCTGTGGTCCCAGCTACTTGGGAGGCGGAGGCAGGAGACTCGCTTGAGCCCAGGAGTTGGAGGTTGCTATGAGCTGTGATGCCAGGGGGATAGCTTGAGGCTCCGTCTAAAAAAAAAAAAAAAAAAAGACACCAAACCAAAAAGAAACACACACAAAACTGAATTCTCTATAAAGCCTTAGAAGTACCACATCCAAATACGAGCAAATTCTAAACTCTTCTCAGTGACCAATGGGATAGCACTAATAGAATCCACATCAAGAAAGGATTAGTATTAGTACCTTTATTTTATTTCTAAGATCCTCCTTCCCCCAAAAGGGGGCAGACAGGAATTTCCCACGGCAGACAAGTATGGCTCACCTAACAGGAAAACTGAAAGCTAGATCTTACGCAAGACTTAAGTCTTCTGAAAAGTTACTCCAGCTCTATTCTACAGGTGATGTCTGATGCTCCTTAACAGCTACTTTCACTTTGTCAAATGTCAGAAGCATTTTTTAAGTTCCATTCATCATAAAAGACCTTTAAAGCAAAAGGAAATTAAAATATACCTGCCATAAGAAATAAGAGAGAACCTTAAAAAGGACGTCTGACACCTACAAGTACATGGATGGAAACTCCCCCCCAAACAACGTGGAATGGGAAATGAGACTGTCAAACAAATGACAAATGCTGTTATAATCCCACCTCTACCAGGTACCTAGAGCAGTCAATGTCACAGACCCAGAAAAAGTAGAAGGTGCCAGCCAAGGGCTGGGGAGAGGGGCAAGTGGGGAGTGGCAGCTTCCTGGTTACAGAGTTTCAGTTTGGGGTGATGAAGTTCTGGAGACAATGTTGTGATGGTTGCACAACAATGTGAATGTACTTAATGCCGCTGAACTGGACACCTAAAAATGGTTATGATAAATTGTATATTATGTATACTTGACACAATAAAAAAGAAAAAGAATAAAAGAGATTTCTTTATTATGAGAAATATGAAAGAGAAGTAGTAACCGGCTCACTGACCTTTTTACTGAGTGCTATCTTAACAGCTGAGCTCTGTGTCTTTTAGTGAAATAAAGAAAACCACACCAGATGAGGTAATACCCTTGGCCAATCCTCTGCATACCACTCACTCAGCCCAGAGTAAGGATCTGTACTCAGGTCAGTTTCACACACCACAGGTTCGGAGACGCCTGGATGTCAGGTGTCTCTTTTAAGTTTGAAATTTAAAGAATTTGTGTAGGGGAAAAAAAATTTAAAAACTACATCATGACTGAAATAATATAACTTAGGCAGAAACTATATTAGCTTCTGAACCAATTACCATATTACTAGAGTAGTTTCTTTAGCGTAATAGTGAAATAAGACTACTAATAAAGAACTTCTTTCAGAGAACAAAGAATTTAACAGGAGGTAAAGCACATATGCATTCATTACAGAACCAACTTATTTTGAAAAACCAGAAATAAATTCCCTCCAACTTATTTTGAAAGACCAGAAATAAATTCCCTATGTATCTTTAATTGCAATTTTAAGGAATCCTGATCTTTTGTCCGTTGTGATTCAAAACTCAATTAAAAAATGTTAATCCCTCTTCCAGGTGTCTAGTTACCCGTTCACCAATGTTAAAGAAGGTAGACTATACAGCATTTTCTAAGAAATGCCAGTCACAAAGAACCTGCCTCGTTCTCACAACTCCCCAGGCCTGGCCAGCTAATCAACAGTCAGATAGATTCCAGGAGACAGGGGTGCGGGCACTTTAGCCAGCTGACCCGGAGCAGACGCGAGGCAGCGAGCTCAAGGAGCCTCCCCGTCAGGCTCCGCCCGCCTCCATCGGCAATTCAAGTCCATAGGTGACTCTCAGAGACAGAAATCCTACTACAACCAGCACATTTCATGGTTAACAGGACATGGCTTCACCGGCCGGCGGAAAACGGTTGTAAGGAAGCTGAAAGGCAGCTTCAGAAGGACATGGCCTCCTCTTTCAAATGCCCTTTAAGTCGCCCCAGGGTGTGTAGGTCGCATCTGGTTTCGACATTGAAGGAACCCTGAGAACAGGCGTAGGTGGTCGGAAGCACCTGAGTGTCCTGCGATCTGGACTTTTTAAAGAACTTCAGAGTTGGCATTAGCACTCGCTTTTAAAATGTAAGTGTAAAGGGGGCCTCTAGTTTTTAGAAAAGACCGTAAATACTGAAGAGGGAGCTCACAAAGACACAAAGACGTCAAGAAAACAATCAAGATCTTGTTTTCTTAGCGTTCCACAAAAGGGTGAACGAGTAACAAAGAGGGGCGACGACACCCGATTCCAGTGCTCTTAGCGGTTTAAAAAGAATCCTGCCCCAGACAGCAGTGCCCCGCGCCTGGTGCAGGTAATTCCCTCGGAGATCAAGCCCGACGCGCGCTACCCTGCCCCGAAACGCGACAACTTACTGGTTTCGGCATCTTCGGTTCCTGATGGGTTTCCTCAGTCCCCCGGAAACACGACTCTCCAGCAGCAGCCTCGATTGTCCCCACCTGCAGGCAGAGCAGAGTCCTCAGAGCGCTCCGCAGCCCTCGCGCCCTCCCTTCGCACAGTCGGCGCGCGCCCCGCGCACCCGCTTAAGAACCGGCCCGCCGGGGCTGAGTCACCGCCCCGCCCGCCACGGCGGCCCGAGGGGAGGGGGTGCGGGAAGGGGGCGCGGGGCGGGGCCGGGCGGGGCCCGGGAGGAGGGGGCGCCGGGCCGAGTAGGGGCAGCGGGGCGCGAGCCCGCCACGGTACTTTTCGGGGCTGCCCGGAAGCCCGCGCGGGACAGAGCACACAGCAAGTTTCACTTTGTGTAACAACCGTTGCTCCAGGGTTAAAACCGCAACCGTCGAACCTTTGAGAAACACTTTTAAAAAATTGTAACCGCCCCAAGCCGCCGAGGGGCGGCGCGGGACGGGAGCGCGTCCACGCACCTGGGCTTTGCTTTTATTTTGCGAGGGGACCCTGGAGCAGAGTGGGAAGAGGAAGGTCGCGCGACGGGTGCATTGGCAGGTTCAACTCCACCTGCCCGCCCCGGCGGCCGGGCGGAGACCCCCAAATCCCGCCACCCCCCCCCAACAAGCCACCGGCCGGGGCTCGCGCACGGTTGCTCCTCCGCCGGGCCGGCCCGGCCACAGCAGTGATCGTGTCCGGCCTCTGACCGCCCCCAAGCGCGCGGCGCGAACTCGCCCGGCCCGGTCCCTCCGCCCGCCAGCCCCGCCGCGCCCGGCTCACCCTCTGCGCCTGCAGTGCCGGGTGCGCTCCCAGCCGTCTGAGCGTCCGCCCCGCGCGCTGCTGCCCGCGCTCCCGAGAGGCCCTCGCTGGGCGGGGTCCCGGGACCTCGCCCCGCCCTGCGCCCCGCCCCCCGACCTGCGAGGTGCGCCCGGGGCAAAATGGCAGCAGGCTGCCGGATTCGCTCCATCTTTAAAGACTTTCCCTTCCCGCTGCCCTTGAAGAACTGCAATCAGGTTCTCCTGAGCCGGGTGTAAAGTGCAAGGCTGTTCGTTCCATATTGGACGGACGGAAATAAAGAAAATGGAAATAAACCTAGAGGGGAGGGCGGCCTCGGGTACCGTTGACACCCCGACCCTGCGGCTGCGGCACTTGGCCGCCAGGCCCCGACGCACGTGGCTGGCCCAGCATCCGCCTTCTAATTCCTCCGAGAAAGACGCGCCATTGCCCCTTTGCTGTATACTCCGGCTAAGGGACAACTGTGTGCTCGTTTGATTTGACTAGCAAAAAGCTTTACAAGAACCTTATCTGAAATTCTGGGGATTTTATTTTTCTTACTTTTATTTTTTGCTACTGGGTCTTAGGAGTAATTTTTAAAACACTTAACACATATGTATTTTGGTAGTCAGTAGACTTTTCTTGCTCCGTGATGATTGAGTGCTGGTGATTAGAGCAGTGATTCTCGGAGTCCCAGATGAGCCGCGTCAGCATTAGCTGGGAAGTTGCACAAGTGGAAAGTTAAGTGCTACTCCGGAAGGTGCAATCGGTGCATCAACAAACCCTCCAGGTGATCGAGATGTTGGCTAAGGGTTGAGACGAGACCATCTCCTCAATTTCTTTTCTTTTCTTTTTTTGAGACAGAGTCTCACTTTGTCGCCCTTCGTAGAGTGCGTGGTGTCGTAGCTCACAGCAACCCCAAACTCTTAGTGATTCTCTTGCTTCAGCCTCCCAAGTAGCTGAGACTAGAGACGCTCACCACAATGCCTCGCTATTGTTAGAGATGAGGTCTGGTTCTGGCTCTGGCTCAGGTTGGTCTTGTACCTGTGAACTCAGGTAATCCCCTGCCTTGGCCTTCCAGAGTGCTGGGACTACAGGGGTGAGCCTCTGCCACCGTGCCCAGCACTTCTCCTGAATTTCTTTACCACTAACTCCCTGTCTGCACTAGACAAGTTGTTTAATTTGCATTTTAGTTTTCTCAGCTGTAAAATGGCGTAATTATGGCACCTGTTTCAGAGAGCTGTGACGGGGATTAGATGAGTTAATACATATAAGATGCCTACAGTAGTATTTGGCAGGTAGTAAGCACTGGAATCTATCTTGGTAGGAAGACTAAACCAGTGACTTTGGGCAAGGTTCCAAACTCTAAGGCTCAGTTCCCCACTTTGTAGAATGGACATGCTAATTAGCATCTCCTACATAAAATTGTAAAGATTAAATGAGATGGTGTATGGAAAGTGCTTAGCACAGTGCTGGGCTCTTAGTAATGCCTACCTGTCCTAGGAGCGGACTGCTGCTTGGGGAACCCTAACTATTACAAGGTACAGATCCAGGGCATTTCCAGAGGTTAGGGAGAAGAGGGAAGTCTTTTGTGAGATTTTGACCTCTATTCAGCTAAATGTGTTCCCTCTGAAAGACTGAATTTCTTTTGTATTAAAATGAAGATATAATGGTAACTTTAGTAGAAAGGAAACTATGAAAGATGTTTAAGTAACCTACAGTGATAATGATTCGGACTGAACATAGTAATTCCTTAACATACCCCACGTCCACTGTCTTATCACTGCCTAGAACCTTGTTAACCGGTTTTGGTTCCTGACTCTGATGATAGGATACACCTGTAATCTAACTTTTATCTTGCTCACTTCAAAGGATATTGTCATCAAAACTGGATGTTTGAAATAGCAAAGGCCCAAGACCTTCTAGAGAGCATTTCTGAACCTTCCCCTTCAGAGGAGTGTTGCAAAATAAAATGGCATTTCACCTGGGGGTTATGGTAACAGTGAAAAGATGACAGATTCTAGAAACAAACAGAGCTAAGTCTGAAATCTGGTTTCAGCACTTCCAAGCTGGTAACCTATGGCACGTCTCTCAGGCTAACTGAGCTTTCATCTCTTCTGTAAAATGAAGAGGACGGTATGTATTTCATGGTACTCTTGTGTCGTGAATCATGTAATGTGAGCATTTTAATTTACTGTTTATATGAATAATCAGTCTCCTGTAGCTGCAGATTTTGCATCTGAGGATTCAGCCAAACTTGGATCAAAAATATTTGGAAAAAACACCCCAAAACAATATGACAATAAGAAATACAAATAAAAAGCCAATGCAGAATATAACAACGTTTTACATAGTATTTAATATCTAGAGATGATTTAAAGTATATGGGCAGATCGCATATAACTACACAATTTTATATTAGGGAATTGAGCATCTTGAGGATTTTGGTATCTGAGTGAGTCCAAAATCCAGTTCCCAGAGGACATCAAGGGACAACCATGTAAGTCCTTTCGTAAGTTAATATGTCATATTTTGCATATGCATTCCATATTTGTAAAAAGCGTCACACATTTCATTTCACATGTTACTGTGGTGTGCATTGTTCCCGCTTCCCCCGCCCCCAAAATTTATACTCTATCTTATGACTGTTTTTTGTTTGTTTTTAGAGACAGAGTCTCACTCTATCACCCTCGGTAGAGTGCTGTGGCATCACACAGCTCACAGCAACCTCCAACTTCTGGGCTTAGGCGATTCTCCTGCCTCAGCCTCCCGAGTATTTTTTCTTTGCAATTTGGCCGGGGCTGGGTTTGAACCCACTATCCTCAGTATATGGGGTCGGTGCCTTACCCACTGAGCCACAGGCATTGCCTTGTTTGTTTGTTTTCTGAGACCGGGTCTCACTTGGTTGTCCTCAGTTGTGTGCTGTGGCATCATAGCTCACAGCAACCTCAAACTCTTGGGCTCAAGTAATTCTCTTGTCAGCCTTCTGAGTAGCTGGGACTACAGGTGCCCACCACAACTTTTGACTATTTTTAGAGGTGGGATCTTGCTGTTGCTCAAGCTGGTCTCAAATCTGTGAGCTAAGGCAATCCACTCACCTCGGCCTCTCAGAGTGCTAGGATTACAGGCATGAGGCACCTCGCCTGGCCTCTTATGAGTGTTTTAAGGAGAATTTTTCAAGGGTCATTAATTTTTGTCAGCCTTTAGAACCTGAGCCGCTCCCCCAACACACAGAAAACAGAACTCCAGCTGTATTTGTATTGAAGCTGAAGTATGCTTCCCTAGGAATTATGGCTCAGTCAGTCTCAAGTGATAATCCATGTATTTAACTAAAGTCCCTCAGGTAGTTCTGATGTATACCAAAATTTGAGAACCACTGACTTAGGATGTGACAGGACCCTAACCGGCATTATTTACGTTGCCTCTGTCTTCACCCGTCTTTTCCCTGTATTTGAAAGTCATGATTTTGTTAATACGTGATAATCAATGCCTTGGAAGGAAGTGAGGAAACACTGGGGCCAGGAGTCTTGGATACTATTCTCTGCCCTGTTCGTTTAGCCAATGACCTTGAATGATTCCTCATTGCAGAATTTCAGCTTCTTAGGTGGAGGAAGGTAATCATATGTCTACCTCCTAGGCCTGGTAAAAAGCTATTGGTAACTTGCTTGGAGTCGTTCAGGCGAGGTTAAACTAAGGTGAGCAAGGGCAGCCATCCCGGCGGCATTAGGAACAATGCAAGGGCTGGAACCTCTGCACATGGAACAGTCCCATCCCCTGATACACAGGCTTCCTATCAAATCACCTTGGAGCCTATCTCCACGCTGGTGCCAGGTCAATCTCAACCACTACAAAAAAAAGTTCACAAATAGTATGACAATCTCCAGCTGCAGTCACTCCAAAAGAACAGTCAACACACAATAGGGAAACGCATAAAGAATTTTCTTGGCAAAACAAGAATTTGGGTTATTTTTCAGTACTTAATAACCTTGGGTGAAAATTTAAGACAGTGGAGGACGGGGAGATGATGCAATTAGGGAAGGTCCCCTGCATTGGAAACATTATACTCAGGTGTGTGGTGGTCCACAGGTGTCCTTAAGGTGTGTGGTGGTCCACAGGTGTCCTTCACAGCCTCCTGTTACCTCTTCATAGGTCCGAAATGTTTATTTTAAATGTAACATTAGGATAAGTTTTTCACTGGCTGAGAGGATAGCCACAGAGAAATAAACATTTCGTGGAATCTTATAAAGTTCTATGAACTTCACATACAAATTCCTGATATCATTTGATGTTCCTTTTTGACCTCTGGAAGGGTCTTTTCAGGGAGGATGAGAGAGCACAGGAAGAACCGAGACTCAGACAACCTGACAGGTGGCAACTGAGCTATGCACAAATACGCACTGTGTTCAGAAATAATTTTTAAGGATTTTTACAGGATAATGAGCTAGGAAGAGTCTCCTGGTACTATGTTGATGGTACAACTTATATAATTTGGATCTGCTGTGAAGAATTTTGGCCACTAGCTGTTCCATTTTAATTGTTCTTTTGGTTTATTGAATAATTTTCATAAATATCCTTTTTTTTTTTTGCCATTTTTGGCTGGGGCTGGGTTTAAACCTGCCTCCTCCGGCATATGGAGCTGGCGCACTCCTTTGAGTCACAGGCGCCACCCCATAAATATCCTTAATAATTTTTATGTAAAAGAATACTAATGACCACACAACTTGTTTGACTAATAAACTCCCAAACAGCATAGCTTTTTTTATTATAATTTTTTTTTAGCCCTGATCATTTCTTCCAAAATTTTTTTTTTGCTTTAAAAGCATGTGGTATGATGAGGTAATAGGAGGGATCTTAAAGCCCATCTATTTGGACACTCATTTTACAGAGGAAGCAGGCTGAGTGAGATTAAATTAATCATCCTCATTTCTGCATTCAGACTTCTCTTATGAAGATCAACATCTTGCTGAATCCAGGGCCCAAACTTCTCCGTCTCAGCTGACCCTCCTCCTAAGCAGCCTTTGACCCTTCCCCTGGGGCACATTCTGTTCTTAGGGTTTTGTGTTTTCTCCTCCTCCAGGGTCCTCCCTAGTACTTATCTCGGTAAGTGCTCTTCCTGGGTCGTCTCTCTGCTTTTCCAAGGCTTTAGTCACATCTGCAGCCCTGACCTCTCCCACAGCAGCAGCAACGGTGTCCTTGGTATTTCCAAGGTTCTTAACTGTGCCAGAACTGTCCCCCTCAGCTTTGCCTTTCTCAGCAAAGAACTCCACCATCCACCACACTTGAAGTCAGCTGTATTCTTCTCTTTTCCTCCATTCCATTTCTTTCTTTTTTTTAAAGATAGAGTCTCACTCTGTCACCCTTGGTAGAGTGCTATGGCATCATAGCTCACAGCAACCTCAAACTCATGGGCTCAAGCGATCCTCTTGCCTCAGCCTCCCAAATAGCAGAAACTAAATAGTTGAGACTATAGGCACCCACCATGATGTCTGGCTAGTTCCCCCCTCCCCCGAGATTGAGTCTCACTTTGTCACCCTTGGTGGAGTGCTGTGGTGTCATAGCTCACAGCAACCTCAAACTCTTGGGCTCAAGTGATCCTCTTCCCTCAGCCTCCCGAGCAGCTGGGACTATAGGTGCCCACCACAACGCCCAGCTATTTTTAGAGACGGGGTCTCACTCTTGCACAGGCTGATCTCAAACTCCTGAGCTCAGGCAATCCACCCACCTCAGCCTCCCAGAGTGCTAGGAGGCCTGAGCCACCATGCCTGCTCCCCAACTTTTGTTTTTTAAGACTTTATTTATTTATTTATTTTGCAGTTTTTGGCTGGGGCTGGATTTGAACCCGCCACCTCCGGCATATGGGGCCAGCGCCCTACCCTTTTGAGCCATAGGCGCCACCTTTTTTTCCCCCCCACCTTTTTTTAGGAGAGGGGGGTCTTGCTCTTGTTCAAGCTGATCTCAAACTCCTGAGCTCAAGCAATCCACCCACCTCAGCCTCCTGGAGTGCTGCGATGACAGACGTGAGCCACTGCGCCCAGCTCCTCACCCCCTTTCATACAGTTCTCCCTAGTATCTGACGGACCTGCCAGCCCCGAGTCGAGGATGCCCTGTGTGCACCTGTGGCTCCAGACCCTCATCTGTCACTCTGAGCTTGAGTTCCTTCTGTGAATACATTAGCCCCATTCCTGCCTAGGGTCTCACTCTTGCCTGTCTCTGCCAGCCTGGCCTTTCCTCTTCCTCCAGATCTTTGCCAAAATCCCAGCTCCACCTGGAGCACTTCCCATCTGCCTCCAGAGCACCCAGCCCTCTGCAGTGGTCGTGCTTGATGTTTGCTTCTTTATTTGCCATCTTCTTCATAAGAATTGAAGCCCTGTCTGTCTT
Source organism: Galagoides demidoff (assembly GCA_963574575.1). Classification (NCBI taxonomy): domain Eukaryota; kingdom Metazoa; phylum Chordata; class Mammalia; order Primates; family Galagidae; genus Galagoides; species Galagoides demidoff. The sequence goes on along the minus strand of CAUYQV010100125.1, from coordinate 8,909 downwards.
GGTGACTGCTTGGCCCCCAGCAGCTAAAAGAGTGCCTGGTGCATAGTAGGTGTTCAATAAATATTTGTTGAATGAACAAATGGATAAAGACTGCTAGTTAGTCCCCAACCCAGGGTTCTCAGGTCAGTGTTCCTTCCTGGGTACCATGGAGCTGTCTGCTGACTTGCTAATCATGAAGACTTTATTTTCCCAGAAGTCTTTTATTTGGTAACATCAGCTGCCCAAAAAACCCATAGAAAACCAGATATAAAAAAAAAAAAAGAAAGAAAAAGAATCCATGCACTTGGAATCTTTCTAGCTTTCCCTTGAAGTTTATTTATTCCAGTTTTCATTGAGTTTCGAACAAGTTGATCAGTTGCTTTCCCAGGGCACAGCAGATGGAGAGAGGGTGCAGGATGGAGGCAGACAGGCTGGCAGCGGTAGGAAATAATGCTTGACAGTGAAGAGCCTAAACTGGTACAGAGTAGACCACTCAGAAGGGCAGCCACTGGGGCCCTGAGGACACGGAGTACAGCCCAGGGCATGACTGAAGTCCACAGTGCTAGTTTTCTCAGGAAAGGGATTTATGTCTGCTCTCCGCCATCAGAAAACATCTTATTTTGCAATATTTTAAAATTATTAAATGTTTTAAATCTTCAGGAGATAATTCAATAGACAACTATGTACTCTCTGTCTGGATTTAACAAATGGTACTGTTTTATCCTATTGTCTCATTATCTTACATTTTTTAAAAAATTGAGACAGGGTCTGAGTGTGTCCCCCAGGCTAACATATAGTGGCATGATCCTAGTTCACTACAACCTCAAACTCCTAGGCGCAAGCCATCCTCCTGCCTCAGCCTCCCAAGTAGCTGAGACTACAGGTAGGTGTCTGCTACCACACCCAGCTGGTAGTTCTATTTTTTTTTGTAGAGACAGGATGTCACTCTTGCCCAGGCTGGTCTCAAACTCCGGAGCTCGAGTGATCTTCCTGACTCTGCCTCCCAGAGTGCCAGGATTACAGATGAGCCATCCTGTTCAGGCCTTCTTACAAATCCTACCAAAATAAAGCAGCAATGGGTTGAAAGGCACAGCATGACACAGATGGCTTTAGCGTTTGTTTGGATTGCTATCTGCACAAACAGTGACCTCAAAGGTAAACCTGTGTCTCCTGTACTTGCTATCCAAAGTACCTAGATTAGAGCCTTGCACATAATTGGTGCTCAGCAAATATTTATCCAACTAAATTGAACCCAAAGCACCATGTGCTTTCTGTAGTGAAGATAATGTCTGAGCATTTAGATGTCTGGATCCTAGAGATTTGACACATAAACTGGAGAATTAGTACTTTAAAACAAAACCTTTTTTTTTAATTAAAAAAATTTAAATACAGCTTTGTGATAAACAGGACAAACAGGTTTCAGTAGCAAAGTTACCTGACCTGGATACAATGGATCTTTTTTTTTTTTTTTTTTTTTTTTTTTAGACAGAGCCTCAAGCTATCCCTCTGGGTAGAGTGCCATGGCATCACAGCTCATAGCAACCTCCAACTCCTGGGCTCAAGCGAGTCTCCTGCCTCAGCCTCCCAAGCAGCTGGGACCACAGGTGCCCGCCACAACGCCCGACCGTTTTTTGGTTGCAGCCATCGTTGTTTGGCGGGCCCAGGCTGGGGATTCCAAGCCACCACCTTAGGTGTACGTGGCTGGCGCCTTAGCCGATTGAGCCACAGGCGCCAAGCCAGCACTTAGCTTTTTATTTGGCAAGAACAAATAAACCATAGAAGATCCCACTAGTATTTTATCACACACTATTTTCAGAATATGATTATTCTCTTATTCATTCCAGCACCAGTTTTTTTTTTTTTCTTGAGACAGAGCCTCAAGCTGTTCCCCTGGGTAGAGTGCTGTGGCATCACAGCTCACAGCAACCTCTAACTCCTGGGCTCAAGCGAGTCTCCTGCCTCAGCCTCCCAAGTAGCTGGGACCACAGGTGCCTGCCACAACGCCCGGCTATTTTTTTTGGTTGAAACTATCATTGTTGTTTGGCGGCCCGAGCTGAATTCTAACCTGCCACCTTAGGTGTATGTGGCTGGCGCCTTAGCCACTTGAGCCACAGGCACCGAGCCTTTTTCTGTGTTCTTAATTATATCTCCTAGACAAATGCCAGGAGATTTCTCCAGTAATGTGAATTTGTCCCACTACAGAGCACTGGGCCATATTCCTCATCTGCCCTTGCTCTTCTGGTGGAGGATCCATGCTTTCTACTTACACGGATTAGCGACATGAATGACAGAGAAAACCCAGGCGATGGAGTCCGGTTTCCTTGCCCTGCCTGGTTTCTAGTGCTCCCCTCCATTGTTTTTCACTGGGTCTTTCTTTCATTGTCCTTTGCTTAGAAGCATTAGCCATTACTTAGGAGTGGACTTGACCTGGAGAGGAGCAGCTGTGACTGGGGACAGTTTGTTATCTGGAGGAATCTGGAAGTACTCCCTACTCAGAACCCATCAGAATAAACCCTACGCTCTCTAAGGAGATCTGAGGGCCTCCTGGGCCTGTGCACAGGTCCACTGCTCCCTCACCTCCCAGGCCTTCTAAACTTCAACACTGAACTTGTTTCAGTTATCATTAGTTTCCCACGATTTCCTTTTTTTTGTTTTGAGACAGAGTCTCACTATGTCCTCCTTGGTAGAGTGCTGTGGCATCACAGCTCACAACCTCAAACTCTTGGGTTTAAGTGATTCTCTTGCCTCAGCCTTCCAAGTAGCTGGGTCTATAGGCATCTGCCACAATGCCCAGCTATTTTTTGTTGTAGTTGTTACTGTTGTTTAGCAGGTCCTGGTCAGGTTTGAACCTGCCAGCCCAAGTGTATGTGGACAGTGCTGTAACCACTGAGTTACAGGCGCTGAGCCCATCCATGATTCTCATCTAAACTTTCTCAAATGCTGGATCCCTACCTCCACCTTGTGTTTTAAGTGGGGAATGCTATGATCTGGTTTGTATTTTGCTAGAAGTTCTCCAGCTGCAGTGAATGGATTGTAGTTTCAGTAAAAGTTCTCCCTGGTTTCAGGGCTGCAGGTAAAGAGATGAGACACGAGATTGGTCCAGGTCGCAGGTAATGATGGTATGGATTTGGGTGACAGCAGCAAGGATGGAGAACATGGGACAAATTGAGAGCTGTGATGACTGGGTGGTGGAGGGAGAGGAAGAAATACGTGAAAAGGTTTTATTTTGCTCTCTTCCCATGTCCCATGTCAGTATGAGATCTGGGACTCGTGTCTTCAGGTGTCACTTCTCAGTTCTCCAATTTTCGTGAGAAAAACGTATTCTAGGCTGCCTCCCCACCTCAAAGGTCACCCTAGGATCCAATAGCAAATATTTCTGAGGTTTACTGAAGGCTGAAGACCTGAAGGAAATTAGATCAGACCTTCAAAGCCAGCTTATGGTAAATGGTAGCATTTGGCATTGGTGTCCAGGACTGGAGTGCCTCTCTTGCCAGCCACTGAGGCCGATAAAAACTGCAGGTAGGGTAAGAATGCAGGCAGCTTCTGCACAGACTTCTTTGGAATATCTAAGTAAGTTTGGCTTTATGTTATATCTGTCCTGAATAAGACAGAAGCAAGGCCCTTCTTTTTCTCCTTTTTATGTTCCTTAGGGAAAGGATTTGTGAACAGAATTCAAACAGAAATTTTATCTTCCCTATGCTGGATATTTGAAGAGACCACAAAGGGGGAGGAAAGGGAATAGGTGGCAGTGTTCCAGAGCGAGAAGCTGAAATAAAATCTGTCCCTAGAAGAACTGGGGTTGGGATGTAGAAGGACAAGCATTATCCCAAATGAAGTAGGATTATGTATTTTTTTTTTTTTGAGACAGACTTTCACTGTGTCACCCTAGGTAGAGTGCTGTGGTATCACAGCTCACAGCAACCTTCAACTCTTGGGCTTAAGCTATTCTCTTGCCTCAGCCTCCCAAGTAACTGGGACTATAGGCACCTGCTACAATGTCTGGCTATTTTTTGTTGAGGTTGTCATTATTGTTGTTTAGTTGGCCTGGGCCAGGTTTGAACCCGCCAGCCTTAGTACATATATGGCTGGCACTGTAACCACTGTGCTACAGGCACTGAGCCAGGATCATGTTTTTTTAAAAATAGACATGTTCCCCTTTTTTTTTTCACTTAAAGGCATTTGTCTGCATGTATGCTGATGAAGCTTGACATCACAGGTCTCTGCTTCATTCAGAGGCTTAAGGAATACGTAGTATCTGTGAGTGAGCTCACCTCCTATCCCTCTTGTTGGGTCTAAGCTAAGGTGACCAGACGTCCTGCTTTTGGTGGGACAGTCCCGATTTTTAACAATTTGTCCCATGGCATTTTAAAAAAGTCCCAATTTTTGGAAAGAATGCATGACAAGCTAGGGAACAGCGGGAGAATGGGGAGGGAATATACGGTTTCAGCTGCTGAAAAGGTTAATGTAACTCCATTTGGGAATGAAGAGGTTAATATAACTTCATCTGGAAATGAAAAGGCTAAGGTAAACTCCCTACTTCCCTCCTGGGCAAGGTATCAGAAGGAGACTGGCTCCCTCCCTTGCTTCCAGGCAAGGACAATTAGCTCAGAAGGAGCCAAATTGTCTGGAACAAGACAAGGATTCCATAGCAAGTAGCCCCTCCCCCCAGTAAGGTGACCAGATGTCCAGCTTTTGGCAGGACAGTCCTGATTTTTAATAATTTGTTAGTTCGGTGCCTGAGGCTAAAGTGGCTAAGGCACCAGCCACATATACCTGAGCTAGCAGGTTCAAATCCAGCCTAGCCCACCAAAGACAATGATAGCTGCAACCAAAAAATAGCCAGGCGTTGTGGCAAGTGCCTGTAGTCCCAGCTATTTGGGAGGCTGAGGCAGGAGACTCTCTTGAACCCAGGAGTTGGAGGTTGCTGTGAGCTGTGATGCCACAGCACTCTACCCAGGGGAACAGCCTGAGGCTCTGTCTCAAAAAAAACCAATTTGTCTAGTGTCCTGCGGCATTTTAAAAAAGCCCGATTTTTGGAAAGAATGCACGACAAGCTAGGGAACACAGAACAGGAAGGGAATATACGGTTTTGGGCTGCCATGTGGCTATTTCGCCAGGATATGTGTTTTATATTATTTTTGTTAATTTTATAATGTCAAACTTTAATAATAACAAATGTTGAGAACTGATTATTGAGAACTGCTTATCAAAGTTTGCATTGTTGTCAGACCCTGCCCCCCCATGGTGTCCCACTTTACCAATGTTAAAATCTGGTCACCTTAGTCTAAGCAGCTGTTAGGGTTTGGTGGCCTGCTTTGGAGTGTGTCTGTGGCATACAAAATATAGAAAACCTTCCATGTATTCAGACCACAGACAGAAATCCTGGATCTGAAACGGTACCAATGTCTGAATGAGCACATCAGCAGTGCCCGAATGACACCATGGACATGGGGGAAACCATCATAGGACTTTGAAAGAAAAGCTGACTCCGCTTTTGACATGAATTGACATGGCTGTTATTTCCTCTGATGTAGATTTGACCATGTGGAGGTAGGGAGAATAGAATGTCATGTTCTTTCACTGAAGCCATGCCGTGAGCAACTCTATCCAAATAGAATGTCACACCTCTCAGTTGGAGACCCAGGAGGACTGACCGTGTGCCGAGAGTGAGGACAGGAGGTGATTACAGCTTACTAGGCAAGGCGAGCAATCCGCCCACAAAGTTCTGGAGCCTCATTTAGCTCTTCCTTAGAGCTCACTGTGCGTCCCCATCTGTTTTTGTCTCTCCAGAAGTGCATACTGTGCCACCTCAGTCGCCTCTTTGACCAACACCATCACTCCAGACCTCTTTGAGGGCACAGCCGAGTGGATAGCAAGGTGAGAGAAGCCAGGATGTCTCCTGGCCTCCTGCAGAGCAGGTGGTCAAGACTTGGTTTTGGAAAAATAAAAACAATGAAAAAGGGCTGGAAGGGAGAGATAATGTTATCTAATAACTGCATTTCAACGATACTTCTTTTTTGCCAAGCTTGCTTTAATGTTGGATTATATTATAGTTTAGATTGGCAAAGAGCAAAAACTCTGGTAAACAATACCAGTGGGAGTCTAAATTGATTTAACCAGTTTGGAGAGCAGTTTGGCACCATCTCAAAGTGCCCTTGCTTATGAGCCAGGAATTTCACTCCTGCAGAAACTCACATGCGTGCGTTAAAGGGACGAACCTAGCACTGTTTATAGTATCAGAAGGCTGGGAACGGGTTCAGGGTTTGTAAAATGGAGGTAGTTAAGTTGTGGTATAGCCACACTGGGATTTAGTGCAGCAGTCAGAACCAGTAAACTATAGCTACATGTATTGATATGGACAAATCTCAAAAACATTGTTGAGGCTCAGCGACGGTGGCTAAAGCAGCTAAGGCACCAGCCACATAGACCTGAGCTGGCGGGTTTGAGTCTAGCCCAGGCCCGCCAAACAACAATGACGGCTGCAAATAAAAAATAGCCAGGCGTTGTAGCAGGTGCCTGTGGTCCCAGCTACTTGGGAGGCGGAGGCAGGAGAATCGCTTGAGCCCAGGAGTTGGAGGTTGCTGTGAGCTGTGATGCCACAGCACTCTACCCAAGGTGACAGCTTGAGGCTCTGTCTCAAAAAAAAAAAAAAAAAAGTTGAGTTAAAAAAAAGGAATGTTAAAGAAAACACACAAAACCCCAAAGAAATAAAAAACAAAACCTGAACCCATACAGATCACATTTACCGAAAATTTGAAAACATACAAGATAACTCTGTATTATTTATGGGAAGAATCACACGTAATAATAATATAAAAACATGCATAGGAAAGATAGACAAATTCAGGTGACAGTTACTTCCAGGGAAAGAGCAAAGGAAATGATGGCAGGGGACATCTGCCAGGAGACTTCAACTGCAATAGTTCATTTCTTTTTTTTTTTGCAACCTCCAACTCCTGGGCTTAAGCAATTCTCTTGCCTCAGTCTCCTGAGCAGCTGGGACTGCAGGCACCCACCACATCGCCTAGCCATTTTTGGGTTGCAATTTGGCCAGGGCTGGGTTTGAACCCGCCACCCTCTGTATATGGGGCCGGCAACTTACTCAATGAGCCATAGGCGCCGCCCTGCAATAGTTCATTTCTTAAAAATAAAAAGACCTGAAGTATATATGACTAAATCTAAGGTAGGTGATAAACATGTGTATATGTATTATTTGCTCTACTCTCTTGGATATTTTAAACCTTTCATAATTTAGAAAGAAAAAAGAGGGTGGCACCTGTTGCTTAATAGGTAGGGCGCCAGCCCCAAATACTGAGGGTGGTGGGTTTGAGCTCGGCCCCAGCCCCAAATACTGAGGGTGGTGGGTTTGAGCTCGGCCCCAGCCCCATATACCGAGGGTGGTGGGTTTGAGCCCAGCCCTGGCCAAACTGCAACAAAAAAATAGCCAGGTATTGTGGCGGGCACCTGTAGTCCCAGCTACTTGGGAGGCTGAGGCAAGAAAATCACCTAAACCCAGGAATTGGAGGTTGCTGTGAGCTGTGATGGCACAGCACTCTATCAAGGGCAATAAACTGAGACTCTGAACCAGATGACTACGCTTACTCTGATCATGTACTCTTCCATGTTGCTCTCATTTTCCTGGAGTCAAAGTGCATATCATTGAATGTATATGTCATGAATTCATTCCTGAATTCTCTCCCAGAGCTATAAAAAATTACTCTTCAACACCATCAAATGCTTCAGGTAGGCTGTGTGTCTGTGTAGGGCTGAGTCCTCCTCCTAGAATCCTCTGCCCTTCTGTTCAGTCTGCACAGATTGCTCCCAGCTTGCTGCACAGCAGGCATCCAGAAGCTTCCCTTCAGCATGAAATTCATGTCACTTCTCTCCTTTGTTGAAGGCCCAGCTCTTCTTTTTCTTGTTTTTCTTACTCATTTTAATGAAGCATATACTCTAATAGATCTCCCTAAAACGATACCTGGGAGATACATTTTTAAGGTCTTGTATATGTCTTTATTTTAATCTCATGCTTGATTGATAGTTTACTTGGTTAGGGATTTCTAAGTTGGAAATGGCATAATACTGTATTCTTTCTGAATTTTGTAAGCATCATTCTACTGTTTTCTTGCTCCTGGTATCATGGTTAATAAAACTGATAACAATAACTGCCACGTTTATTGAGGACTATGTAAGGCTCGATAGTAGCTGTAGTTCAGAGGTTGAGAGTAGGCACTGCCTGAATTTGCTTCTTTTTTAAAATACATTTTGTGTTTCTCAGCTGAGATTGCCTATCTTTTTATTCATGATGAGTGTATTTTTCTTCATTCCACTGTGATAAATATGCCATTACAATATCTGCTTTAAAATCCTTACCTGGTTTATTTCTACATCTGGGTATCTTGGAATTGGTCTGTTATATATTCCTGACTCTTTGTGTGTTGTGTAATTTTTGGATTATATGCTGGACATTGTGATGTTATGTTATAGGTATAATACCACATAGTATTATGGATTCTGTAGACTTGGTGGTGTTCTCTTTTGTCAGGCAGTTGACTTGGTCAGACTCTGCACTGCCATACCTGTCATGGGCAACAGCTCAGGTCTGAATCTTGGTTAGAAGCTGCTTTCTGGCTCGGCGCCTGTGGCTCAACGGCTCGGCGCCTGTGGCTCAATCGGCTAAGGCGCCAGCCACGTACACCTAAGGTGGCGGGTTTGAATCCCCAGCCCAGCCTGCCAAACAACAATGATGGCTGCAACCAAAAAAAAAAAAAAAATGGCTGGGCGTTGTGGCGGGCGCCTGTGGTCCCAGCTACTTGGGAGGCAGAGGCAGGAGACTCACCTGAGCCCAGGAGTTGGAGGTTGCTATGAGCTGTGATGCCATGGCACTCTACCCAGGGGGACAGCTTGAGGCTTTGCCTAAACAAAAAGAAGCT
>CAUYQV010100121.1:0-12281 GCA_963574575.1 Galagoides demidoff | reverse complement strand
ATAATGTGTTCCACTTCCATCCAGGTTAATACAAAGGCTGTAAAGTCTCCATTTTTTTAATGGCTGAATAGTATTCCATGGTATACATATACCACAGCTTGTTAATCCATTCCTGGGTTGGTGGGCATTTAGGCTGTTTCCACGTTTTGACAACTGTAAACTGAGCCGCGATAAACAGTCTACTGCAAGTGTCCTTGTGGTAAAAGGATTTTTTTCCTTCTGAGTAGATGCCCGGGAATGGGATTGCAGGATCAAATGGGAGGTCTACCTTGAGTTCTTTGAGGATTCTCCAGACTTCCTTCCAAAAAGGTTGTATTAATTTGCGGTCCCACCAGCAATATAAAAGTGTTCCCTTCTCTCCACATCCACACCAGCATCTGCAGTTTTGAGATTTTGTGATGTGGGCCATTCTCACTGGGGTTAGATGATATCTCAGGGTGGTTTTGATTTGCATTTCTTTAATAATTAGGGATGATGAGCATTTTTCATATGTTTGCTAGCCATTCGTCTGTCTTCTTTAGAGAAAGTTCTGTTCATGTCTCTTGCACACTGATAAATGAGACTGTTGGCTTTTTTCATGTGTATTAATTTGAGTTCTCTATAAATCCTGGTTATCAAGCTTTTTTCTGATTCAAAATATGCAAATATCTTTTCCCATCGGGTAGGTTGTCTATTTGCTATGGTTGTTGTCTCCTTAGCTGTACTGAAGATTTCAGTTTAATTAAGTCCTATTTGTTTATTTTTGTTGTTGTTGCAATTGCCATGGAAGTCTTCTTCATAAAGTCTTTCCACAGGCCAATATCTTCCAGTGTTTTTCCTATGCTTTCTTTGAGGATTTTTATCATTTCAAGCCTTAAATTTGGGTCTTTTATCCATCTTGAATCAATTTTTGTGAGTGGAGAAAGGTGTGGGTCCAGCTTCAGTCTTTTACATGTGGATATCCAGTTCTCCCAGCACCATTTATTGAATAGGGAGTCTTGCCCCCAGTGTATATTCTTGTTTGGTTTATCAAAGATTACATGGTTGCAAGATGTTAGTTTCATTTCCTGGTTTTCTATTCAATTCCAAATGTCTATGTCTCTATTTTTGTGCCAGTACCATGCTGTCTTGACCACAATGGCCTTGTAGTACAGCCTAAAGCCTGGTATGCTGATACCCCAGCTTTGTTTTTATTACTAAGAACTGTCTTAGCTATATAGGGTTTTTTCTGGTTCCATACAAAACAAATAATTGTTTTTTCCAAGTCTTGAAAGTACGATGTTGGTATTTTAATAGGGATGGCATTGAATTGGTAGATTGCTTTGAGAAGTATAGACATTTTAACAATGCTGATTCTTCCCAGCCATGAGCATGGTATGTTCTTCCATTTGTTAAAACCCTCTGCTATTTCTTTTCTTCTAAACATCAGGCAGCATGACTAGACTGTGAACAGAATTTAGGGACTCTATAGTATAATAAAAACAATACAGATTCTACCTACTCAAGATTTTAAATATAGCCATCATCTCTTTTTTTCTTTCAATGTACCACAGGAAGAAAGTGTTGTACACAGTATTATTAGGATTTTTTATTTTTAACTGTAGTAGACCCTGGGAATTCCTGGAAGGATTCAAAACTTTATCTCTCTGCAAAGCTCCTCAGGGTCCAAGATGACTGAGACTTCCCTCAGTTCTCTGAGCCTTGGCTTTGAATTAAGCCAGTGGTTCCAAATCTGTGTGCATACTTGAATCAGTTGGGGATCTTCTAAAAATCCCCAAACCTGGACCAATTAAATCACAACCTCCAGGGCAGTAATTTTCAAGGGCACACTGGTGTGCCCTGAGAGGTTCTTAGGTGTGCCACCAACATTTTTAAAGAGCATTAATTAAATTATTTCCAAAAGAAGTTCAAAGCACAGTAAGTTTATTTATTTATTTATTTTTGGCTCTTCTTTTTTATTAACATAATTTAGCTGTAGGTTGACTATAGGTTCAAGTGTGCCATGAGATAAAAAAGGTTGAAAAACACTCATCTAGGGGATAGGAAATAGGCATTGGTATGTTTTAAAGTTGCCCAGGTAATTTCAGTATGTGGCCAAGTTGATAATGTCTGATCCAAACTATCCAAAGGGCTGGGCCACAGAAGAAAGTCCTTATGCTACACAGTGAACTTAGGTGACTACAGGACTACCTCTTTGGCCTATTCTTGACCTATCTATCTCTCCTTAGAAATATGAATGGGGGCTTGGCGCCTGTGGCTCAATCAGCTAAGGTGCCAGCCACGTACACCTAAGGTGGCGGGTTCGAATCTCCAGCCCGGGCCCGCCAAACAACAATGATGGCTGCAACCAAAAAATGGCCAGGTGTTGTGGCAGGTGCCTGTGGTCTCAGCTACTTGGGAGGCAGAGGCAGGAGACTCGCTTGAGCCCAGGAGTTGGAGGTTGCTATGAGCTGTGATGCCACAGCACTCTACCCAGGGGGTTAGCTTGAGGCTCTGTCTCAACAACAACAACAACAACAACAAAAAAGAAATATGAATGGGACACTTAAAATGCTGACTTCTACTCTATTGTAGTTTAATGGGAACACAGAATGTTGTAGTGGAATTATAAGTTTGCACAGTCAGGCAAGTCTCCAGACTTAAGTTTCATAATGTCGCTTAAAATGCCTACGAAAGCTCGGCACATGAAGTCAACAAATGAAGTGGTTGGCTGTAAGAAACATTTCTTCCCTCTCAAAACAACCAAGTCTGAAGAAACAGTTTTGTTAAATGACACATAAAGATCGGGTTGCATTACGATTCTGCCAAAGCGATCTGCGCTCATGCTTCAAGGCTTCCATTTCCCTAAAGAACAAAGGACAGCGGGGTGGGTTCTTCTTTTAAATTTGCCTATTTCAAAGCTCCTGACTAATTGAACAGTCTTTCCGAAAAGTAAATCTGGGTCTTTCTTTATGAAACCTTTCTATACCTGTAACTACAAAAGGGCAGTTTTATTTGATTTCAGAAATTCTTTTATTTTTCTTTTCAGAAAGAATGAAGACAGCCTTATGTGGAATCTTTAGATTTTTTTTTTACAACTTCAATGCATTTTAAAAAATACCACATACTCAGATGGCCAAACAGTGTGCATCTGCTGACATCCTTAGCTGCTGTCTCTGTCAAACAGGCCACCAGTCCGAGCCATCTCCTCATGAACAATTTATATTCTAACTACAAGTGAAATCCTATTTCTTCCCCTTCTGGGAACACAGTTTCCTAAAAGATGCACCATAGATACTACTTTTAGCCTTTTCTAATTATTAAATATATTAAAAATAATTTTAAAGCTTAGATTTAAGAATAATATATAACATAAACATAACTAACATGGACATTCAAAAATAAATTTGTTCAAGGCCAAGTATGGTGATTCACACCTGTAATTCTAGTACTCTGGGAGGCTAAGGCAGGTGGATTGCTTAAGCTCAAGAGTTCAGTAAGCCTGAGGAAGAGTGAGACTCCATCTCTACAGGAAATAGAAAAACTAGCTGGGTGTTGTGGCAGGCACCTGTAGTGCCAGCTATTTGGGAGGCTGAGGCAGGAGGATCACTGGAGTCCGAGAGTTTGAGGTTGCGGTGAGCTGTGATGTCAGGGCACTCTACCCAGGGTAATGGAAAGAGATTTTGTCTCAAAAAAAAAAGAAAAGAAAAGAAAAGAAAAAGAAAAGAAAGAAAATAAAAGAAAATAAACTGAACTCATGATCTGCAAAGTATGGCATCTGGGTAAAATCTTACCTACTGCCTATTTTTGGAAATAAAATTGTATTGAAACACCTCCACACTGATTCCTTTACATATTATTTTTAAATCATGGCAACTCTTTTAGGGTAAAACAATGGTAGAATTGAGTAGCTGGGATTGCATGAGCAGAAAAGCCTACATTATTTATTGTTTGGCCCTTTATTGAAACAAAGCAGCTGACTCAGATCCACCACCCCCTACCCAACCCCAGAAAGCAGAAATCAAATCCCTAGTCCATGGCAGTCTCAGTCATCCGTAAGCCAGATGTTAGGTGTCATCTTGGAAATTTCCCTTTCCCTCGGCACCTGACACCTAAATAACCAACAACTTATGTCAGTTTTATGTCTTTCAAGCACTTGAATTAATTATTTTACACCCAAAACTTTATACTACATACATACTGGGTTCTGAACATGGTTTTAGTTGGAGGGAACAAATCAGACGGCAATTCATTCCTTATAGAGTTGGTCCTCTGTTCTCATCTCTGCTATCACACCCTCTGCAGCAAAGCTTCCTATCCAGTCTCTGCACCTCCCTTCCCACGGCCCCTCCTAAGCCCACCATCTGTACAACAGCCAGAATGATCTTCCCAATGTGCAGGTCTAATTATGTCACCCTTTTGCTTCACCTCTTCAATGACTTCCCACTGGGAAATCTGGCAGGGACACCCATCAGCTGGCTTCACTCTCCTGGCTTTAGCTGAGGTCTGTGAAATTCCCTGCCACACAGTGGTTTTCGGCTAATACGCTGCTCAACAACCCTTCAGCTCAGCAGATTGTTTGTAAAAGTCCCTACACCCATGGGATTGATTCCCTTTTTCATAAGCTCATAAGGATCCCTCCTCTTAGCACTTAACCCAATTTGTAATTATGGAAATATGTGGCGTGATTAAGTTCAGCTCCTACTTAATGTGTTAAGCTCCATGAGATCCCAGTCTCCATCCACTTTATCCACTATTGGAAACTCAGTATCCGGAAGGGGACTCAGCAGCACCGTTGATTAAATGGCTAAATGGTGGTGAGACGGAAAGAACAGACTGACCACTCCTTTGATTTTTCTCTCCCCGTCAAAATTTGATTTTAAGTGTAATTAAAAGTGTTGAAAGGATCCATAATTACATATGGTGTCTCCTCTGTCTTCTGGTCATTTAATGTACATCTATCTATAGAGTGGATGTTTACAGTTAAAATGTTCTTGGCATTTTCTTAAGGGAAGAAAAGGAGTCAAATATGGAGCATTCAACTGCTAAGTTGAAGAAAGATGAATCAATTAGCACACCACCCAGCAGGAGAAATGCGGTCCTGAGTGATCTGTAGCCCAGGACAGAGCTTGGTTTTTCTAGGTCCCTGCCTGTTCTCCGAGGTAAGCTTAGAACCAGGCCAGGGAGTGAGACTGGCCTGGGTTCAAAGTTTGCCCCTGTCACCTGCTGACAGAATGAACAGAGGCAAGTAGAACATACAGAGTCTCAATTTCTTGAGCTTATTCGTTAATAAGACTAAATAATAATTTAAAAAAGAAAAAATAATAATTATGAGTAAGAAGCCAGCACGGTGGCTGAGACATAGCAGCTACCTGAATTATTAATACATTTTGTTAGAATATCTTAGGGCTCCAGTGATCAACTTAATTCATGCAAAGAACTCTAAGGCGGACATTCCCAGTCCACTTCTCTCTTCTGAGCTCCCGTTCTCCTAGCTGAATATTACCAGCACTTAATGTCAGAGTGGCCTTTCAGACACCCATAAAAACTGAGCACATCTTCCTTTACATTCTCTAGATCTTTCCACACACTCTCCACCCTGACTTGGTGGGCCAGAGTAGTTTCCTAGCAGGGAAGCCTTGGCCAAGGTGTTTCAGCTCTTTCCCCTGTGAAATGGAGATAGTCTTGATTACCTCCTAGACTTACTGAGAAAGTAGATCTGTGGAGGCCTATTGTGTGGCCCAGTAGCATCTCATGAGCTCTGCCTGCTGAAGTTGTTACTGGGGCCAGTGCAGTCGGTTTGGCTTCCTTCTTCTCCTTGGTCCCATCAAAACATACTGATCACAATGTTGGTTTGGGTTTTCTCCCATGAACTCATGTCCTCTTTGTCATCAATGCCGTCTGTCCACTAAAGCCATCATGATCGTGTTCTCTTAATTGCTTTCTCGGATTTTAGCCCTTCCCTGCCTCATTTATTTCTTCACTTGGCTTCACTTCTCTCCACAGCAATGACTGTCTGGAATTAAGTGCCTGGGTGTTTACCGTTCTGTCCATTTTCCTTCACCTGGAGCACAGCCCAGGATGCCACCTGCGTTGTTTCCTAATGTTCATCTGTGACTAAGGACAACAGCTCACAGTGACCATTTGTGCGAAGTCACCAGAGTGCCATCTTAGAAGGAAAAGCCTGAGTCATGCTGTTCCCTCGATTAAAATCTTTAATGAGGCTCTCTCCACTCTGATGTCCCAGAGACACTGGGGACATCTCTCTATGGTATGAAGTCACTACACACAGTGGACCCCCGACCCTCCTCTCCAGACCCAGCCTCCTCCACCCCATGACTCTATAGTCAAGGGCACCGAGTGGGCCTCCCTGTAACACCCAAGTCCCCATTTGCCTAGATGATATCTGGGTCCTTATCTGCATAATTTAGTTCACACTTATTCTTTCAGCTGTAATTCTTTTCTCCTAATTCTTCAGCAATTAGCTTAAATGTCTCAAATCTTCCCTGATGCCTTCAAGTTAGAAATAGCCTCTTCTTTGTTTGAAATCTCCTAACGTTTTATCTGTGTTTTTCTTCTCTCTACTTAGACTTTGAAAACTGAAACCTTCTATCTTTTTTTTTTTTTTAATGCTTTCAGAGCTGAAAAGGTGATATAGAACCTGGGGCAGGTTCTATCTCAAGAAAGAACTTTCAAGATTACTATATAAAAGGATAGATCCATAGGAGGGGGGGAAATGTCTTATTTTATGCCCTTGAACTCTCCTTATTCTTCCTTTGGGTTTGAGCCTTCTGAATCTGACTTGCTTTAAACATGACAAACTACACAAGCAAGAACAACAGAAGTCCTCATATCGCTGATACTAAACCCTCTTTTCTAACCAGCTCAGCCATTCATCTTAGGTTTTCACACCCAAGACAACTTGCAAATTGCTTTTCACCCACTCACCTGGGTGAGTCATGCTCTCTGCCAGGTGAGAGGGGAAGGCTGATCAGTTTACTAAGACAAAAAAGGCTTTTGATTTTTTTTTTCCTCCCTCATTTCTATTTTTCTAAGCCTCTGAATCTCTTGCTGCCCTTTATTTGCTCTAGAAGATAGAAACTATTTTTATACAGATTATTTAGGGTCGTTATCGCACATTTCATTTCGTTCTACTGAATACTAGCCTTGCCACACAATCTCCTGAGAATAAGAAACCACTCTGATACAGCACCTGGGGCAGCCGCCATGCATGTTAGTTTGTTAAAGATCTCGAGATGTTTTGCTACTGAGGAAAGTTTAGGCCTCCTTGATTTAATCCAGAGCTTTTTAATTCATTTGCGTACAGAGCAAACCATTCTTTCTCTTCCTGTGACATTTATTATCTGCAGGATCTGTATTCCTCTGATAACCCTGCAGAAAACAGTGACCGTGGCTTCACTAGTGCTTTGGGATTCTAGCATCACCTTTAGGATCTCTTCCCTTCCTGGGCTCTGACAGCCTGTGGGGTCACAGAAAAAGTCCTAGAACCTGAATGGGGGTTCTCAACACTCCCCATTCTGTGAGGCTGATTTCCTCACCAGTAAAACCAAGTTAAAGGAAAATCAAATATGATTGTATATATGAGGGTTTTAAAACGATAAAGAATCAGTTAAAATTAGCATTTTTCTTTCTTTCTTTTTTACTCTAAGAAAAAGAGTAAGCTATCATTTCTTTCTTTTTTTTTTTTTTTTTTGAGACGGAGCCTCAAGCTATCCCCCTGGGTAGAATGCTATGGCATCACAGCTCATAGCAACCTCCAACTCCTGGGCTCAAGCCAGTCTCCTGCCTCCGCCTCCCAAGTAGCTGGGACCACAGGCGCCCGCCACAACGCCCGGCCATTTTTTGGTTGCAGCCATCGTTGTTTGGCAGGCCCGGGCTGGGGATTCGAACCCGCCACCTTAGGTGTAGTGGCTGGCGCCTTAGCCGATTGAGCCACAGGAGCCGAGCCTAAACTATCATTTCCTGTGGGTTTTAACTTTCTCTCACTCACTGCTTCTACACCTTTGTTTTCCCTCTCCGCATCCAGGTTCACAAGACTGAGCCAAATACTTCCTTCTGATAAACACCTGGCAAGCCACAGTCAGCCTTCATCTTACAGGAAAATGGGTTAATTCTCCCTACAACTGAGCATAAGAAAAGTTTTACGGCATGTACCTTCCAATGGTGCAGTGAACAATCAGTTCTTTAACATATTGCCCATATCATTCCAACTCAAATAGTTGGAATTTCAGAGTCAGGTGATAACTCAGGGGATGTGGCAGTGACATATTTGGATAAGAGCCCTTTTGGGGTCCTTCATATCACATCTAAGTAAGTACCCACATACTGCTACGGATCCCTGTCCCATGCCTCATGGGTTTTGCAGAAGGCTATTGAGATGTTGACGTTGAGATGGCAACATGTTGATGTTGATGAATATATTAAATAATCCGGTTAAGCTACTTAGGAAATGGAATATATTGTCTTACACATTTATAAATCCACAAAGCTCAGAGAGAAGTGGCCTCTCCACTAAGTATGTGTATTTGCTTATTTTTGCATTGAGAAGTTAGGGCAACATCAGAGAGTGAGGAAAATGAAGTGTATATTTGGTTCCCATTATCTTTGGAGGACTGCCGGAGGACTAAAGGGATATGAAAAGTACTTAAGAATGCAGACAGTACTATAGGGATCATGATCTTCTGGAAGGATCTTCCATGCCAACATATTGAAGTACGCATGAGTGGTCCTTAGACCAGCCTTCTAATATCATCTTATTTCTCCTGTCTCACAATTCAAGCACCATTCTCACTAAAAACAGTTTTCTATGTTTCATGTACTTTGTACAGATAGGAGAAATGTCTATTTCTTTCCCTTTGAAAGGATCTTGGTTTCCTTATAGAAATTTGCAAGTAAATCTGAGTAAATTCACTGTCATTCAAGTTATAATTACGGCCCAATCAGCCCTTGAGGCTCCTTTTCTAGAATATTGGAGTAGAGTCTCTGAGGATGAATATGAGCTCGTTAGTGAAACAAGATGGCAAAAGGGCATTCAGGAAGAGTGAGTAGCTTGAGCAAATGCAAGAAAGCATAAAAGTGCTGGATTCACATATTGGGGAGGTGGCACAAGGTCTAAAAGTAGTTTTGGTTGAGCTGAAATACAGAGTACAAGCAAAGAAGGAAGACAATTCTGGAGACCCAGCCACAGGCAGGCAACAGATCACAGAACAGCAATTTTCTTATTATTCATTCAACAACTGTTTAGCAGCCAAGAAGTATGTTCCATGTGGTATCCACTAGGTCGGAACAGCTGAAAAGTTGCATGTGACTCCTGACCACAAGGAGCTTTGAGTAGAGAAGATAGTCAAGGCAACAATAATACAATTAATGAAGCATGTATTATAACAAATGCTAAGCAAGAAATAAATAATGTTCTGGTAGAAAGAATGACATGAAGGTAACTCATTTAGATAAAGTGGCACGAAAGGCGAGGAAAGAAGTCTGGGAAGTGACAGGGAAGGAAGTGTTCAAAGGGCCCAAGGCAGGGAACTCTCCAGGTGTTAGAACAGTGCTTCTCAAACTTGAATGTGCAAACAAATGCTCTGAAAACCTTATTAAAATGCAAATTTGGACTCAGTGGGCCTGAGGGGGGCTTGAGATTCTGAATTTTTAACAAGCTCCCAGGTGATATTGCTGGTGGTCTGGGGACAAATCTTAATAGCAAGGTGTCAGCAAAAGAAAAGTCAGAGAGTAAGTCCAGGGCCTAGTGGTAAGAGGAACAACACTCTACATGGGACTTGGGGGAGATGGGGAAACGGTCAGCTCAGGACAGTCACTTATGTCATCAGGAAGCAAAGAGTTGGCAGCAGGCTTACCACTCATTCTTCTCCTTTATGTGTGTATGTGGGGTGTCAGGAGGGAGGGATGAGGTGGGAGTATCCTCCAGAAAGAAAGAAGAAAGGTTACTTGCTCAAATTTCTTTCTTTCTATGTAGATATATACAGCACCTACATACCTAACCTATTATCCTGAGTTCAAGGGTGACCTGAGGGGAAGAAGGACCTGGGAATGTTAGGGTGCGTCCCTGCCTCTCCCTTGTTTGCCTATATCTCACAATTATTTGCATCTCTGGAGCTAAGAGTAAAGCCTAATAGTGGGAGTTATGGATTGATTGTGTCCCCTCAAAAGTCATATATCAAACCCCTTAACCCCTAAGATAACTATATTTGGAGATACAGCCTTTAAGGTAAACAGTAAGATGAAAGAAAGTCATAAGGGTGGGGCCCTAATTAACAGGACTGGTGTATCTGTAAGAAGAGGAAGAGCTCCTTGAGGTGGTCCCATGGAGGAAAGGCCAGGTGAGGATAAGGTAAGAAGGTGGCTGTCCACAAGCCCAGAAGAGAGCCCTCACTAGGACCCAACACCAAAGTCACCTCCATCTGGGGCATTTAGACTCTAGAACTAACTGAGAGAAGGTAAATTTCTGCTGTTTAAGTCATCCAGCTTCTGCTGTTTAAGTCATCCAGCGTGTGGTATGCTGTTTTGGCAGCCCTAGGAGATCAATATACTAGGTAAGATCACTCCCGATTTGTGCAAATCAGATTTGACAGACTAACCTTTCGTGTTCATTCACCTTTGCAGTGGAAATGAGATATAATCTTGTGTACTGGCTGATGGCTTAGTGCAGTGGTCCTCTCCCCAGGATATGTACTAGGGACATGTTAGGAGACTCTGAAACTTATTCATGTCCAGGTACCCTGAGAAGGATTTTAATTTAGTTGGTCCACGATGGGACCTGTGTATCAGTATGTTTCCAGAATGTACCATAGCATTCGTATGTGCATCCAGAGGTGAGAAACAGTGGGTTACACTATGCTTTTAAAGGTGCTTCTGGATACCCTGGAGGCAGCAATAGTAGATAATGTTTATAAATAAACACAGGGCCCACACCTTAGTTTGTTCTTTCTGCACACCTGATAGCTGATAAGTAAGATGCCAAGCTTCCCTTCCCTGCCGTCTTCAGTATGCTCACATTTCTAGAACATCTGACTTTATTTTGGATGAGAAGCCGAGCAGCTCTCCAGAGGGCACGTATCCTACTGATGCCCTTAGCACCAGGCCTTTTGTAAATTGCTTATTTTAATGAAAAAAGTAACTGTTAATATACATGCATTATTGAAATACTCTCTCCAGTCTTTCTTGCCAACCTGCACATTTCTATAATAAGCTATTTGTTCAGAGCTCAATTATTTTCTGATGTTTGATTAAACAAAATCAGCACCAAAATAATTCTATTAGGGTTAATTGACATCTTCTCACAGGAAAATTAACCACTTTGCTGGTCATGCTTTTAATAACAAGCTTCCCAGATTTCAATGGCCATATTTGAACATAATTCTTGAAAACTGCTTGGAAGATTGAATACAACCTTACAGATTGCTTTTACAAAACAGTTACCATGTCAACAGTTCAAATAATTATTCAGCCTTATAGATAGTGCTACAATATTCAGAAGACTTGGCAGCTAGGATTTAACTATTAAAGCCTTGTAATTAGTTTTTCAATCCAGAGCTTGAAAATGATAATGGTTTAATGCTTATGTCAATAACATTTAGGCAATACAATTCACTGAGATACGTGACTCCCTAATTCTCTTATTAAATATATGGTATAAGAATGAAATCAGCTT
Organism: Galagoides demidoff; assembly: GCA_963574575.1. NCBI lineage: Eukaryota > Metazoa > Chordata > Mammalia > Primates > Galagidae > Galagoides > Galagoides demidoff. Next base: position 634 of record CAUYQV010100121.1, on the reverse strand, counting down.
GGGCCTACGTCAGATAAATAAATATTCTTGGGATAAAAATGGACTATTATTTATTATTATTCTCATTATTTTTATTCTATTCCCTGCCCTCCTACTAGGATAAATTTGCTAAACTGGCAAAATTCTTCTACAGCCTACCAGCACTTAGCGGTACTCCCTGGCTCTCGTTTTTCCCCATTTTTTGAATACCAAGTTGGATTTTTTACTTGGAAAAGTTCAGAACTAAAACTTGAATAGAACATATTATTTTACCACCACCTGTCAATAAAATTGTTATTATTGATTGTCCACTCTTAAGTCAGGTATTAAATATATACTATCTCTTTAACGAGTATGTATTTATATATATATTATATACATTATATATTATATATATTATAACATATAGGGTGACCAGACGTTCCGCTTTTCAACAATTTGTCCTACATCTGGCAGTATTTTTAAAAAGTCCCGATTTTTGGAAAGAATGCACGAAAGGGCGGGAGAACAGGAAGGGAATATACAGTTTTCAGCTGCCATGTGGCTATTTCGCCAGAATATGAGTTTTATATTATTTTTGTTAATTTTATAATGTTAAACTGTAATAATAACAAATAACTGCTGAGAAGTGATTATCGAGAACTGCTTATCAAAG
>CAUYQV010100120.1:0-20068 GCA_963574575.1 Galagoides demidoff | reverse complement strand
CAAGCCAGTAGTTCACTTTTTTTTTTTTGAGACGGAGCCTCAAGCTATCCCCCTGGGTAGAGTGCCATGGCATTACAGCTCATAGCAACCTCCAACTCCTGGGCTCAAGCAAGTCTCCTGCCTCTGCCTCCCAAGTAGCTGGGACCACAGGCGCCCACCACAACGCCTGGCCATTTTTTTTTTTGGTTGCAGCCATTATTGTTGTTTGGCAGGCCCGGGCTAGGGATTCGAACCCTCTACCTTAGGTGTACGTGGCTGGCGCCTTAGCCGATTGAGCCACAGGCACCAAGCCAGTTCACTTTTTTAATAATATATATGCCCTAATTTGAGCCCAAGAGTTTGAGGTTGCTGTGAGCTACAATGGCACTCTACCAGGGCAAAAAATAAAATATTGATAATAATTTACCTGTACTAGAACCAAACCAATTAAATAGGCTATATTTCATTAGCATCTGTCACTGAACAAATGAGCTATTACTATCAAAAATTTTAGTCTCTTAGGGCAGTGCCTGTGGCTCAGCGAATAGGGTGCTGGCCCCATATATCAAGGGTGGTGGGTTCGAACCCTGCCCCGGCCAAACTGCAACAAAAAAATAGCCGGGCATTGTGGTGGGCACTCGTAGTCCCAGCTACTCGAGAGGCTGAGGCAAGAGAATCAGCTGAGAATCAGCTAAGCCCAAGAACTGGAAGTTGCTGTGAGCTGTGATGCCACAGCACTCTGCTGAGGGCAACAAAATGAGACTCTGTCTCTAAAAAAAAAAGTTAGTCTCTTAATTTATATGTAAGTGCTGCTAACTAAAATGCAGTGAAGAGAATTCAAAATAAAGAGAATTCAAGTTCTGGAGCTAGCACCTTTATGAGGTGTTCTGACCTTTGGTAAATTAATTTACCTCTTTGAGCCTATTTCCTCACTCACAAAATGGATGTATTGCCTACCACATGATAGATGTCAGAATTAGATAATATAGGACAAAATTGATAGATCATTGCACTATGTTTCATACATGTTCAATAAATCTTAAATCCACGGGTGCCTGTAGTCCCATCTACATGGGAGGCTGAGGCAAGAAGATCACTTGAGTCCAGGAGTTTAAGGCTGCTGTGAGCTATGACAGCACAGCACTCTACCCAGGATGACAGAGTGAGACTCTATCTCAAAAATAAATAAATAAATAAAATCTTAAATCTCCTTTTTCTAGGACTGGGAAAGCAAAAACAAATTGAGAAGCAAAAAGATAGTTACAAAAAGGAAGTAGAATAACCTTTAATAGTTTTCTAGGCAAAAATAAGAATAATTTAGTGGAAATAAATTTCCCGCTATGAGCAACAACAGAAAAATAAAAAAACAAAATTCAGCTCCATCCAAGACGAAAAAAAAAGAAGAACCGGTCATGCCAAAAATGGCAGTGGCCATGTATATGGCCTATTCACTGCATGAACTGTGGCCAATAAGTGCCTAAAGACAAAGCTATGAAGAAGTTCATCTTTAGGAACAGGGTGGAGGCAGCAGCTGTCAGGGACATTACTGAAGGGTTGTTGATGCCTAGGTGCTTCCTAAGCTAAATGTGAAGCTACATTACTGTGTGAGCTGTGCCGCTCACAGCAAGGTACTCAGGAATCGTACTTGGGAAGCTAGCAAGGTCCAAACACCCCAACCCTGATTTAGACTTGTAGGCACTGCTCCACAACCTCCACCAAAGCTATATAAGGAGCTGAGTCCCTAAGGACTGAAGAAAACCTATGCTTTGGAAATTAAAAAATGGAAATTATTCTTAAAAAAAAAAATCATCTCTGGATTGTATTTACTCACATTCCTCTGATGAAGGGGAGAACTGTAAAGTCATTATCTTAGTGATAAAGGTTTAATTACTGAGTATCTGGCTAGGCTTAGTGGCTCACACCTGTAATCCTAATACTTGGAGAGGCTGAGGCAGGAGGATCACTTGAGGTTGGGAGTTCAAGACGAGCCTAAGCAAAAGCAAAACGTGTATCTATTCAAATATAAAAATAAATAAATAAATAATAAATGAAATTACAGAGTTTCTGATCTGTTTAATAAGCTTAATTACACCAGGCCAGGTGCCTGTAGCTCAGTGGTTATGGCGCTGGCCACATTCTCTGGGGCTGGTGCATTCAAACCCGGCCCCAGGCCTACTAAACGAACGAACAAAAAAAAAAAAAAAAAAAAAACAGCCAGGCGTTGTGGTGGGCATCTGTAGTCTCAGCTACTAGGGACGCGGAGGCAAGAGAATCGCTTGAGCCCAAGAGTTTAGGGTTGCTGTGAGCTATGAGGCCATGGAACTCTATCGAGAGTGACAAACAGACTCTGTCTCAATTAAAAAAAATAAAAATAAAAAGCTTACTACACCAAACCTTTTCTTTTTTTTGCAGACAGAGTCTAACTTTGTTGCCCTCAGTAGAATGCCATGGCGTCACAGCTCACAGCAACCTCAAACTCTTGGGCTCAAGCAATTCTCTTGCCTCAGCCCTCATCCTCCCAAGTAGCTGGGACTACAGGCGCCTGCCACAATGCCTGGCTATTTTTTAGAGATGAGGTCTCACTCTGGCTCAGGCTGGTCTCAAATTTTTGAGTTCAGGAAATCCACCCACCTTAGCCACCCAAAGTGTTAGGATTACAGGCATACGCCACCAGGCCCAGCCTACACCAAACCATTGTTTTCCAAATTATAAAACAACTCAGAAGCATATTATGGTCCAAGCATTATAAACCAAGTATTTTACCTCTTAGATTCAGGAGGCTGTCTTTTCTTTATCATTTCACGAAGCCTTGCAGCTGACTGGAAAGTACACAAAACATACACACACATAAAAATGTTGTAACTACATAGTTTACCTTTTAAAATATTAAGCATCTGTTACTATAACAACACCAAACTAAGGTCTATTCAGGAATTAAAGATCCATAAGAGAGGATCTTTACTCTTCAGACAAATACGCTACCAACAATAAAGGCAAGTATATAATACTGTCTAATGTACCAAGTTTGTGATACCTTGAACCAAGTTGCTAATGAGTTTACATGATTAGATAAAGTATTTAATCAAATATATTATAAAGTAAAAGGTTTAACTTCTACTACTGGCAGATCTATTGTGATGTTTTCCAGAAAATTTATAGTTTATACTTCTATAAATCAAATCAAATATTTTCTGTTAAGTAAAATCAAAATTAGAAATTCTTTGTCTAGGGCTCGGCGCCTGTGGCTCAATCGGCTAAGGCGCCAGCCACGTACACCTAAGGTAGCGGGTTCGAATCCCCAGCCCAGGCCCGCCAAACAACAATGATGGCTGCAACTAAAAAATGGCCAGGCGTTGTGGCGGGCACCTGTGGTCCCAGCTACTTGGGAGGCAGAGGCAGGAGACTCGCTTGAGCCCAGGAGTTGGAGGTTGCTATGAGCTGTGATGCCATGGCACTCAACCTAGGGGGGATAGCTTGAGACTCTGTCTCAAAAAAAAAAAAACAACATTGTCCTGAGAGACTCATCAGAGGCTGGCTGGAAGTCTAGAACAATTAGGACTGCAGGCCTGTCCTTTATATGTTTTAGTGCTATTTTTAAGTTATTCATTATGAATTATATATGGCTTTTCTAATCAGTCAATATGAACAAAGGCTCTATAATAATGGAAAGTGATACACAATTTGCTATTGAGATAATTGTCTTTATCAAGTTTGTTAGAGAAGTGAGAGGAGAAACTCCACCTTTGAAGCCAGTTCATGCTGCTACGTCCAGTGATGTGCTCAGCTCCTTCTCTGTGTCTAGAAGGAGTAGCCAAGGTCAACATCAAGAAAAGGGAGGGGAAACTGTGCCTGTCCACGGAAGTGCCCCAGAAGTGCCCCAGAAGTGGAACCTGCAGGTCACAGGGCAAACCATGCTGTTCCCTGTCTTGGGATCTCAGAACAAAGACGTCCTATCTGAGAGGCACAGAGTCCAGTGAAGGGGACTGTTGGTCCCAGCAGCCCACGGTCTGTCCTGTTACGGCTGTGGAAGGAGTGCCTCTCCCAGCTGCCCTGATAGCCACCCAGGACTCAGGTACTGGATGTTAGTCAGATAAAACTGGCCTCATCTTCCTAGGGAAGGTGTGCCCCAGCCTGCAGTGCACTGTCTGCTGCTGCCGCCTCTGGAGGGGGGAGGTGAGGGTCTGGAACCTTTCATGCACTTACGGAGGCTTGGGACACAGTTTCTCCTTGGACTTACAATAAACCATCTGCTCCTTTCTCTCAGAAGCCAGGGCTTGAATGAGTTCTGGAGACACACACCTGGGAGACCTGAGCACTTGAAAATTACCATGTGGTACTGAGTCTTATAGATTGGAAACAGCAGTGCTGGTTCATGAGCAAGCAGGGAGGAAACAGTCCTCTAGCAACGGTCCCTGGGATAGAGATCCCTTCTGTGGGCATTCCGTGGTCACCTGGGCTGCTGGTGAGCGCTGAAACTTCTCTAATTGGCCAGCAGAGAGATGGCAGGTTCCCATGCTGACATCTTAATGAGATTTCTGTTAAGTATATTTTATATTTCCCCTCCAAAGAAAAAATACATGAATGAATTTTGATGGATGAATATTATACTGTTTATGGCATTTGTAGCAGAAAAGTGTGTGAAAGGGACTTTTGGATGTCTTAGACCAGCACTGTCCTGAGAACCCTGTCTTTGCCAGTGAACGTGTCAGTGCCTTGCCATATGATATGGCTAGTGGGAAGACTCGCATTTAAATTTAAATTAAATGGCCTCATGAGGCTAGTGCCTACTGTATTAGAAAGTGCAGTTTTAGATTGTGGATCTTATTTAGTCAAGATCCTAGTACAAATTGCATTTTTGTGAAAATAACAATGTGTTTACATTAAGACTTTCGAGTTCTTGGCATATAAGTAATTGATTTGCAGTGCATTCTGACCTAGCATTAAACTTACGGAAGAGTGCAGGACATTGAAGGAACAAATATATTTTAGATGTAGAGTTTATCTGTTGCGGAGTTTGGCATGTAGGCCAGAAATCCAGCTTCCGAGAGTAGTGTAATTGCACACTCGGTGAACAAGGGCTATGCACACAAGTCCTGTCTCACAAGGCGGAAGCCCACAGTGCTTACGGATCTCTCTCCTTTCTTATTTATCTGAGTTTCAGTTATCGGTTTTTATCGGAAACTGTTATTACAGATGTAAGTACCTTAAGGATCTCTTCTGGGTGCCCCCACCTCTCACCCACATGCACACTGGGTTGGGCAGTGGTGAGACCCAGAGGGGGTAGGTGAGCCAGGTGCGGGCCCAGGGTTCTGGTCACCTGCTCTTCTGTGCAGTTCAGAGGCTGGACTTTGGAGTTGGAGTGTACGGGATCTTAAGGCCTGTCTCCTGGCATCCTTCTTGGAACTTAGGTACCACCTCAGAAACAGGTTACAGTTGATTTGGAGCCATTGATTTTGCAAACAGCTTCCTTTGACTGTGCAGCAAGAGTGACTCTTGATGTGTAAAATATTTTTCTTTCTGTTTAATTCCAAAGGGCATCAAGAAGTCCTTTCTCCCATGAGTCTCAAATAATTTCATATTTAGAGCGTGGGATTAAGTGGTAATCTTAGGCTAGCAAACGGAATTTCATGACTCTTGACTTTTGGGGCCGATGTGTTCCTCATTTCCTGGATGAGAAGGAGTCCTGCTGCTGGAGATGATGATGATGCTAGCGAGGGCCGGTGTCCAGCCCCGATGGCTGGAGTTCTGCCTGCTGTCGGGGAATCGGCATGCGGCACCCCCTTCTCCTTCTCTTACACGGAAGAGCAGCCACTTCATGCTTTTAGGGCTCTGTCTGCTTAGAGTTTTCATAAGAACTGTGTTTCACGTTCACAGTAAAGTAGTTGGGTGTTTGCATGATGTGTCCCAGGGTCCCCAGTTCAGCTGTCACCTGCCGTCAGAGCCCCGAGGCGGTGTCCGCGTTCACCTCACTGCCGCTGGAGTTGCCGTCCACAGGGCCGTGCTCTGGCTCTGCTTCCTGGTAGCTGAAGGTTTTTCTCATGTCACTGTCCCACACTTGGGAATCTCTTTTTCATTTTTAGACTGTTTACCTCTTTTCCCTCCTCCTCTTCAAAGGGAAGGAAAAACACGAGAAATGAGTAATACTGATTTCCGAGTATTTGTTTGCTTCCGCGGCATACTGTGCACTTCAGCCTCAGAGGTAGCTGGACGGGTTGTTACTGCTAGTTGTTCTTACTCATTCCGTCTGAAAACTTAATTCATTTTATTTATGATGGGAGAAGGGGAATTTATGAATGCATTTTTCTAAGCAATTCTTAAGACTTTGTAGTGTGTTTTTATGGTGGATGCATTGAAGAAATACAGAGTCCCTGAGATTGTGAAGCTCTTTTCAGCAGTTTTTTTTTTTAGCCGGGGCTGGGTTTGAACCTGCCACCTCTGGTATATGGGGCCGGCGCCCCACTCAGCATTTGATTGCAGTGTACATTTACCCATCTTGATGAAGGATATTTAAATATTCTCCAAATGCCTTAAGTTTTTCTTTTGAATTATCATTATTTTTAATTGCAGTCTGGATTTCTCTTTCCTCTTTTGTGAAACAGTAGTCTTGCCCTTCCTTTTTTGGTAAAGTCAGTAATCTGGGTAATTTCTGCTAAAACAGAGAAAAACCTCTATTAAAACCAAGGCACGATTGTAGTCCAATTAATGAAGCAAAGCAAAAGATGATGAGGCCAGGAGCAACAATAGGGAGTTGGTTCACTAATGAAGCCAAGGACTTTAAGGTAAGGAAAAAATAAAGAAGCGCCCCCCTCCCCCCCTTTTCTTCTAGCCTGGCTGTTCTCAGGATTTTCAGTTAAGTAAAATCATTAACTACTTATATGGGCCTCAACCTACACACAAAATCCCAAAGACTGTCTAATTATCATACTTTTGTTAATAAGATTATGGGGAGGTTATTAAATGAGTCTGTGGGACTTGCCTAGAAAAGGTGGAATGCAAAACAGAATGTTTTCCTCTTACTAGTGAGGACATGTGGCTTCAGGTTTTTTTTAATGTTTGACTATAATATCATTCTGCTTTTTAGTTTATATCTGTGAAGAGTGAGAATGAGAAAATGGCCTTTCCATCCTTGACATCTATAGGGAATTTGTTCTAGAACCCCCTGGACCCCAACATTCAGAGATGTTCAAGTCCTTATTTACAATGGGGACATAGTTGTATATAACCTGCCTCCTCCTGCATACTTTAGATCATCTCTAGATTACTTAAAATAACTGTAAAAATAGTTGTCACACTGTATTATCTTAAAATTGGGTTTATTTTTTATTTTTTTTTTCATTTGCTGTTGGTTTATTTATTTTTGAGGCAGAGTCTCACTTTGTTGGTACTGTGACATCATAACTCACAGCAAACTCAAACTCTTGGGTTCAAGTAATTCCGTTGCCTTAGTCTTCTGAGTAGCTAGGGCTATAGGCACCTGCCATAAAGCCCAGCTATTTTTAGAGGTGGGGGGGTCTTGCTTTTGATCAGGCTGGTCTCCAACCTGTGAGCTCAAGCAATCTACCTGCCTCGGCCTCCCAGAGTACTGGGATTACAGGCCTGAGCCACCACACCCAGCCTGCAGTTGGTTTAATCTGCAGATGTGGTAGGCCAACTACTGCATTCTGGTGGAAGGGTTTTGCTTACGTTGAGTTGTTTGCTACAACTGTGTGTAGGGCTTTGTTCTTAAAACCTCTTAAAAAGTTAGAAGCAGTGTCTTCTTATTAAAATATTTTCAATAAAATGTTAGCAGTTTACTTAAAATTTCATGAGAAATATTTAGAAAGCATGACAGTGGTAGGGTTGTATCTGTGTGACTGTCATTTGAGTCAGAGCCTTTCTTTTGAAACCTCTGATCAGATCCTTTCCCACTTGTCCTTCCCAACTTGGCCTCTTCCATCCTTGATGGCAGGTACAAGTCTGCACACCCTTTCTCAGGTCTGCTTTGTGGCGATGTGGCTTCCTGGTGACACTTTTTGATTCAGAGTTGTCTGAAGATTATTCACTTCTAGATTAACCTAGAACATTATGGTGGGCGCGGTGGCTCACATCTGTAATCCTAGCACGCGGGGAGGCTGAGGCAGATACATTGCTTGAGCTCAGGAGTTGAAGACCAGCCTGAGCAAGAGTGAGACCCCATCTCTACTAAAAATAGGAAAATTAGCAGGGCGTGGTAGTGGGTGCCTGTCATCCCGGTTGCTTGAGAGGCTGAGCAAGAGGATCACTTAAGCCCAAGAATTTGAGGTGGCTGTGACACCATGGCACTTTCCCCAAGGCAGCAAAGTAAGAGTCTCCATCTGTCTCCAAAAAAAAAGCAAAACCAAAACAAATTAGAACATTATGTTCATTCTAAACTAATGTTAAGATTTTTTTTTAAAGTTGATCTTTACAATTCCTAAATTTCTTTGCTTAAAAACAAAACAGAAATTTCTGGATTTTGGTGGGGATGGGTCACCTCCTTTATTGACTTGTGTGCCTTCCCCTGGGCACTGACAGAATGAAATTACTTTTCTTAAAATAACTTATCCTAATTGATAGTAAAAGTATATTTTCATTTGGTAATTAGTTCAACTAACAAGAAATAACATGCATTACTTTGCTTTGCCCCAGTGCTGCCCTCCTGTGTGATCAGACGGGCTTGGTTGCGCCTCCCTGTAAGTCAGCTTTCATAGGGCAACCCTTTGCTAAAGACTTACACGTCGAAAGAGCGATTTCCCCATCAGCCTTTGCATTTCATTTATATGTACTTGCAGGACAGTTGTAAAGATGGGGAGAATCTCAAATTATCCTCTGAAAAAATAAAACAACTAGCAGTTGTCCCAGCATGGGATTCAGAGTTAGGAAAAGAAACAAATTTGTAAAATCGAACACTGATTCTAAATGTGAAGATTTATGTGTTCTCACAGAAAAGAAATCACCCTCCCCCAAAACAAAGAGAGAAACAAATCCCGGAACTCAGATCCTAGCCTCTGGGCTTTTGCAGAGATGTAGCCTGCTTAGTCCCGAGGAGGGACTGGAGGAAGCTCCAGTGCCCTGTTCCTTAACACGCAGGAGGCGCAGACTCGGCAGCTGGGGGCCGAGAGCCCACTGTGGGCCACTTACCAGCTACCAAGTAGTGAAATACTCCTACATTTAGTCAGCTTTCTGCGTTAGCTATCAGGCCTTTCTGCAGATCTTTCAAACCACAGTTTGAAAATACGGTACTATTGTGCACTACTCGAGGTGTGTTATTTTGGATAGTTAAATGAAAGAAGCCCCCCGGCAAGGCAGTTTGGAAGGCGGAGATGTGCTGGCTTCTGACTGTCCTGTACAGCGCTGGCCCCTAGGTGTGGCCTTAGGCCCCCAAAGCCCCCTGGACCCCTCTGGATGCCTTTTCTGGATCACACAGTAGCATTGCTGGGGTCGTTCCGTGAACTTGGCTGCCTGGCCTTCCGCCTAATCTTGGTCCTTGTCTACAGTCCAGTGACCTCTTGGCGGCCAGCAATGGCACTAGGAATATTTCAGGGTTAGGCCATTAGGACAAGATTGTTGTATGTGTGGCTCTTATCTCCCTGTGAATGTGAAATTTATGAACAGAAAGGATGTGATCATGTCTTGAAGTAGAAGTGGCACACAGGGCTGGGAGCAGCGCTTCTCTGAGGTTTTGTGTACTGAGCACTACACTTTCTAAAAGAGTGTTCATGTTCTGTGTATTCCAGAGTGGAGAAAGAAACATGATGTCGGGGTGAGGAGCAGCCTGCCAATTCTAATGCCTTATGAAAAATAAGTTCCTCTGTACCATGGACTCTCCTTTAATAGACTGACAGGACTGATTTATATTATAGAATAATTTTTTACGTACACGTCTACTCTTAAAAATACAAAAAAATTAATTTGTATTAATTAATGAAAAATTATTAATTCATATTTTCTTTTAGCCCTTAATGTCTTTGAATAGTTCTTTCTAAAACTTCAAAATAAAACCTCACTATTTTTAAATTTAGTTTTTAGTTTTTAATTTTAGAAAGTAGTTTTTTAGAAATCTGTGCCCATGTGTCTGTTTCTTTAGAAGTAGTGTGTAGTTATCATAATTTATTTTGGTAGGTTTTGTTTGTGTTAGTGGGTTTTAAGATGACTCTTTGTTTTGACTGCACTGCACTTAATTGTGTTGCATTTTTTACATCAAGTAAGCAACTTTGAGTTAGATTAGGAAATAAGAAAGAAAGCCACTCTTCACTGATGAAAGTTTTCTCTTTTTAAAAATAGTTCTGCTGGTTAACCTAATCACATAGTTAATATATTCATTACAAAACTGAGAAGATTACTGTTTTCTCTGCCTTCAATTTTTTTCCTGACATGTATGTATTTATGGATAATTCATTTCTTTTAGAGAATCAGGGTTATAATCTACGTGCTATTTTATAACTTCTCTGGAAAATTTAACATTTTTCAAATATAGTTGTACACAAATGATTGTACAATATCCATATGGAATAAGCTGTTTAAGAAAATACTAACCCTAAATAGACCATAGAATTAAACATTGCCTTTTTTTTTTTTTTTTTGAGACAGAGTTCCACTATGTCATCCTTGTATGACAGTATGTAGAGTACTGTAGCGTCACAGCTCACAGCAACCTCAAACTTTTGGGCTTAAGCAATTCTCTTGCTTCAGCCTCCCAAGTAGCTGGAACTACAGGCACCTGCCACAACACCTGGCTATTTTTTGTTGCAGTTGTCATTATTGTTTAGCTGGCCTGGGCCGGGCTCGAGCCCGCCAGCCTCTGTGTATGTGGCTGGCACCGTAACCACTGTGCTACAGGCGCAGAGCCAAGCATTGCATTTTCTTAGTTGTCTTTTTTTGTTATTTTGATCTTTAGTTTCAAAATGATACTTGGGCATTTGGAAGTTTGAATAGTATCTACTAAAATGATCAAATGCTACTCTAAAAAAACCAAAATACACAGAAGAGTTTGTTGGTTTATTGTATGAACAAATGTCTCCTCAAAACAGAAGAAACTTTTCTTCTTAGTGTATTTGAAATTTTTCTTGTTTAGAGAAACCATATAATGTTTGTCATGCAAAACTGAAAGTTTTAATGTGCCTATGAGGTAGGGGTCTGACTGGGGACATAGAGTAATCTCTGATGTGAACTGTGCCTGGATCCTGGGAAGGTTTCTCTTCCCTCTTTGTTTCGGTGAGTCTGTGTTTGCCACTTGTGGACAGAAGCTCATCAGTAGTACTGGAATGAAGAATTCTTCTCCACCACCCTTTTGTTTCAATTTTGGAGTCTCTCCCTCACATTTGCAAACAGTCACAAGGATCCTGCTCCTTGCTTACAGTTGTGTGTGCAGGGCATTGTCCCCAGCCGGGTTCCCCCAAAGCCTGTCACTGTCTCGGACTCAGCTACCTTCCTTATTAACTCATGCTGTGACCTTTGCCTTGACAAGACTACAAGCTGTCAAGGCTTCCTGGGGCATCAGTTGCATGTGACTTGAATGGATATACCACATATGGTGAATCAGCTTTTTCCATCCCCTTCAACATCAGAAGCACAGGTGCTGAGTCTCATTTTGAGAATTTATTATCTGTTGGTGACACTTTGGAGACTACTCTGCTTATTTGGCTAATAGCCAAATGGAAGCTAATAGTCTGTTTTTGTCTTGAAAGAGTCAACTCTTGCTAATTTCTTTTCCTGACCCCCCCCACCCATCTCTTTGTGCTTATGTACTAGAGAGAGGCTAATTTGATATTCCCTATAGAGAAAATTAGGAGAGGATTATTGGAAAGATTTGTGCTTTTTAATTTTTTAATGATGGCATTAATTTTGTGTATGAGACACATAGAATGTGTGTCTGTGTGTAAAAACTGAAAGCTTGGAATTATTTATCTTACAAAAAAGAAGATATATTTTTAAATTGGGTGGCGCCTATGGTTCAAAGGAGTAAGGCACCGGCCCCATATACCGGAGGTGGCAGGTTCAAACCTGGCCCTGGCCAAAAACTGCAAAAAGAAAAAAAAAAGATATATTTTTAAACCATTCTTCTTTTGATAGCTTAACATTAGTTGAAGCATAGATTCTCTCATTTGAAAAGGTTTATTTTTCATAAATATTTCAGGAAGATTTATTGAGGTTGCTTTTATATGTGTGTTTTGTGAAGGTTTTGTTGTTGACATTTGGGGAGAATCATTCTTGGTTCCTTTCTATTTTAGTTTGTGGTAAATGAAAAATATATAAACAATCCAAGCATCCATGAGGTGCTAAATAATTTGTAATAAGCACCAGGGGACAGAAGAATGTGTTACTTCCAAAGCTGCATGATGATTTTTTTGTTGTGAAAGGCTAGCTCTTCAATTGCAAGACTTAATTACTTTTCAAATGAATATTTCAGAGGGTTATTTTTTTCATTGACTATACAGACAAATGCATACTCTGTTCCCCATATGGTAAACATTGGTTATCAGCAGTTTTGAATTTAGTTTATTTCCTCTGGTATTTCGTTTGCATAGAGGATCTGAGATCAAGAGTTTCTTATTTTTAAAACGTATATTTTAAAGGTTCAAAGTAATAACGTCGTTCTGCGATTCCCTGCCATTACTTTGTCGATTCTTATCTGGAGTGTGGCTGCACACTTTTTCTTACTTTCTAAGTTTTCTCTAGGGCGGCCCTGGGTCTCCCCCCCCCCCTTCACTCAGCCACCACCCCCTGCAGACGCACTTGTTTTGAGGCAGCTGTGTCTCCTCCCCCCTCTCCTCCACTTTACCTTCAGTGTTGAAAGTGGTTGTCATGTAAGAAAAATGACTGCTGGTTATTCTGTGACTGTCTTGCCCATTTTAGTAGGGGTTAATGGAATAAACTAGATCTGCCCTTCAGTTCACAAATGTGTGTTAATGGTTGTAGAAAGCATAGGTTGCATTTATATTAAGTTTAAAATAGAAAGTTAGTGGTTTCATTTTAGGGAAAAGTTACTGTAATACAAATATGTATAACCTTTAGCAGCCCTTTCTTTTCATATTAAATTCAGTCTTGAAATTTTGGAACTCAACACAGAATTGTAATTCGCAAACGATTGGGGGGGCAATAAAGATCCCTACTGTTAGCTTAATTATACAAAAGTCATAATTAAATGCATATTTGCAATTTACTATAGAGAATGAAAAAATTCATTCATGTTGACTAAGTTCTGTTAATTTTCAGAATTTTTACTTTCAAATGTTAAGATTTCGTCTTAGGATGTGGGCAGTGTGTATTCCTTTTAATTACTAGCATGGATATTTGCATGCTTTACTTTTGTTCTGGTTTTTTTGTAGTGAAGTCCAGCAGAACACATGAGAGCTGAGTGGCCTTAGCAGGGCCCACAGCCTCCCCCAGTGTCTGGAGGTAGCTAGATGTGCCGCCTGCTCTCTTTCCTGTATTGGGGGCTGGTCTTCATCTGTATGGACTCTTCTTTCATCTTTCAATAAGACAGATCCACAGCCAGACAAATTGCAATTAACCATTTCTTGTTGAACTTGAAATTTACACTGAGATCTCAGAGGAGGCAGATCATATTGAATGGTATATTGCTGTCTCAGTTTCAAGATTTAAGAAGACATACTTTTAAAATCATGTTTATTTTCTTATTCTGGTAGTGTGAATCCTTAGAACTCACGGTTTCAATTTGGGGGCAAATGATAATTAACTGTAATTAATAGTTTCTTTTTCTAGATCTTTTAGTAACTTTTCTTTTTGTCTTTTTTAGCTCTTAGTTAATGTTGGTAACATTGCCTTACTTTTTAATTGACCTAATTAGAAAAATATCAGTGGTAGAGAGACCTAGTCTTTTGGATGATTTTGAAAGGGACATAGTATTCTTACTCTTTCAAAATCTATCTTACATTTGAACATTGGAAGCTATGTGTTATCCATTGCAAATTAATTTTATAGACACACATACACTTATCCACATACATTCTTGTCTTTTAAAAGCGACATTAAATAGGTATGAAAAAGTCATGAAGATATTGGAAGATATATGTTAATTTTAATACAAATTACTTTTAGACACACTCAGGTACATATGCACACATTCTTTTTAGATAAGAATATTTGGCAGTATTAGGACACAAATCACCATAGGAAATGGTATTAAATAGGTATGAAAAAGTCATGAAGATGAATTAGCTGCCATCCATCAGGTTAATGATTAATTTGGAAATGGGATTTTTTTTTCTCCTGATGCTTCCTTTTTTTGACTGACTTTCTCTTTCTGTGAATGATGAGTAAGAAAGGGAGGAAGGGGAGGAGGGAAAGGATTTGTGTGTAATTTGTGCATTTGGTATATAAGATTTGTTTCAGTGTCTTAAAAGTATAGTGATATTAATTTACCCTATGTATTCTATTTGAAATAAAAACATCCAATTCTGTTACAGGTTAAATTATATGTCACATTTGTCATTATTATCAGTTATTATTATGCCAAAGTTTTAGAATGAATGTTATTTATAATTGTTTGAATAGACCAGTGATTTGAAATTATCCTTTTTATAACATAGATTTATAACTGTATTTGAAACACAGATACTATATGAACCTCCATTTGGGGGTTCTATCATTATCAAAAGTAGAGATAAGATTCCCAAGGAACTTTGTTTCATCGAATAGGGAGCTCAGTTTCAAATTTCATCTTTCTTTCAGCTAAGTAAGTTTTTGCTGACAGTGTACTCAAAGTTCAGATTTGTGTACATTTTGGCGACACTGAACTTATTTCTTATTCTGTATGTCCCAGGAAAGGACTATCCTTTTCTCTTTGTAGGTTTCCAGGGACCTCTGCCAGTTGCTGTCTCCCAGTCTCTGCCTCCAGCGGGCCTGGTGTGCCTCGGTGCACCTGCCACTGGTCCTGGGAAGCCTTAACCTTCCTTGTAGCACTGTTGTCCTGGACACCTGCAAGCACCTTATCTGGATTGCTGCATATCACCTGGAAAATGATAATTAATAGTGGAAACTGTTATTTAGTAATGCTGCGTGGTAGCCAGTATTTAAATTTTAATGCTGACTATTGCTAAGTTGATGCAGATACTTGAATATTTTATTTATTTTGCTGTTATTTTACATAATGAGAGATCAGGAGTAACAGACTATGTCTGAAAAATGTAAATATATGAAACATTAGGGTAAGATGAATGCAGGAATCTTTTGTGTTAATTTGACTATTCATTGCCCCTTAGCAAGAAAGTAAATGGAAGATTTATGTTTTAGAAAGTAGAATGTAAACTAAACATTTGTTTCTCTCCCTCATTCTCACCCTCTCCATCATTGTCCTGTCTGGCCCACAGCCCGCCTCACCTCAACTGTGTGTAGCTTTTGCTCTTTGGTTTTATACATGGTTTTAGAAACATTTGTGTGAATGTGGGAGGTGTATCTTGAATCTTAACACTCTTAACCACCTCCAGTGGCGATAAGGATGTAATCTGTTAGGGTCAGTTGTATCTGGACTTGAAGCTTGGCACCCCCAGAAATAAGAAATAGCTCTGTGACTTGAGCAAATTATTTGACTTTTAATTTCACCAGTTTCCTTTCTCACGGGGCTGTCGTCAGGATTCGCTGAGATGGTTCTACAGGCAATCCAGGTTCTGCTCTGGCTGCTTGGAGCACAGGGTCCCCTGGAGCTGGGGCTCAGATGGGAGGTTGGGTGCACGGCAGGAACTCTGCATGCAGCTGGGTGGCTTTTGTCCCACTGGGAAGCACTGCTAGGAAGAGAAGTTCTCTTCTGGTAAGATCAATTCTGTTTCTGAGTTGAAATTTTTCATAGGCTGAGGATTTAGTTTGTTTAGTATACTTTAATTTAGTATATTTCTGGAAAAAGTATTCCAGGTTCAAAACAATGTGACTTAGGTAAACTTGAGTAGTGTGTAGCTTGTAAATTACTGCCAAGTGAAAACATAACCTGTACCTCATTATGTCAGTGTATTTATTCGTGTTTGTTTGTATATCAAAATATCCAGATAATATTCCATATGAATGCAAATCTCTATTCGGAATCACTCTTGTTAGTTGAGGCTAAAATTGAATCCTTTTCAGCCTAGAGGTGGGTAGTGGTTGTTACCAATCCGACCTTGCCGGTTCTCGCTGAGTGCTGCTGCATGTGTTAAGAGAACCCGCTAGAGAAAGGAGTGTAGTCGAGAGGGGTTCAGAACACACAGCTGAGCAAAATGTTTAAGCCTCTGAATTCCCCTGGCGGGAGTAGCAAGCCAGGATTGTTTGCATTCTTTTTTAAATTTCAGATTAATACGAGGTACAAATGATGAGGTTGCACTGTTACAGTTTGTGTGCTGTAACCCTTACCTTGTGCCCATCAGCTGAGAGCTTACCCAGCCGTCTCTCCTTGTCTCTCCCTCTCCTCCTCCCCCACCATTTGAATTCAATGTTTTTCTTCCATGTGGGGATGTAGCTTTTTATCTATTGGTTTCATATTAGTATTGGCTACAGTATATACTTGGTTTTCCATTCTTGTGATACTTTACTGAGAAGAATGTTCTTCAACTCCATCCAGGTAAATACAAAAGATGTAAAGTCTCTTATATTTTATGGCTGAATAGTATTCCATGGTGTACATACATCACAGTTTATTAATCCATTCATGAGTTGGTGGGCACTTGGGTTGGTTCCACATCTTGGTGATTGTAAATTGAACTGCAGTAAACAATGTAGTAAAAATGTCCTTATGGTAAAATTATTCTTATTATTTTTTTTCTGGGCAGATACCCAGTAATGGGCTTGTGGGATCAAATAGAAGGCCTACTTTTAGCTCTTTGAGGATTTTCCATGCTGCTTTTCCTAGAGGCTGTCTTAGTTTACAGTCCTACCAGCAGTGTAAAAATGGCCCCTTCTCTCCACACCCTCGCCAGCATTGTAGCTTTGGGACTTTGTCATGTGGGCTGTTCTCACTGGGATTAAGTGATATCTCAGGGTGGTTTTGATTTGTGTTTTTCTAATGATTAAAGATGATGAGCATTTTTTTATGTGGTTGTTGGCCATTCATCTTTGGCCTTCGGAGAAGGTTCTGTTTATGTCTCTTGCCCACTTATAAACGGGATTATTTGCTCTGTTTGCATTTTTTGAAAAGAGATGTCAGGGCAG
Organism: Galagoides demidoff; assembly: GCA_963574575.1. Lineage (NCBI taxonomy): Eukaryota > Metazoa > Chordata > Mammalia > Primates > Galagidae > Galagoides > Galagoides demidoff. The sequence continues at coordinate 2,956 of CAUYQV010100120.1, read as the reverse complement.
AATTTAGAGCCTCATAATAATACAACAGTTGCTTTGCATATAATACAGGTAGTTACTCTAAAGGCAAGTTAATTAACCACATTTGGCCTTATTCCAGTGACACTAGTTTATAAATATTAATCTGTAATATAGATGTTTGATTTAATGTATTTGAGTTTTGTGTGGCTGGGGAACTTAGACTCAGGAATATATATTAAAATAGAAGTTTCGAATCATACCTCAGTATTATATACTGATTTTCTAAAGGAAAGATACTGTCTGGTAATGTAGAAAGCTCAGTAATTTCAATTTGTTTTTATCTGTCTTATTTTTCATTCTGTAATGACTTTATGCACTGATTGGTCTTAGACAAACTTATTATAAAGTAAAGCAATTAAGACTTGTAAAGAAAATTAATGTTTACCTTTTTAGTAATGAGTGAATTATAGAATTAATAAATATATTGAATCATTATAAGAAAAGCTTTGAATTTTTAGGTTTGACATTTTATGAAAAACTACTTTTGTCTTTCAAGAAACGGTTGATACTCCAGTCTCTTCTGTCACACTTGAAATGTACTTTAAGCACAATTGTTCAGTGAGTCTGCCGCCTGCTTTAAATTTTGGAATATTAGAAACAATTTGTTCTAACCTATTTTAGTCCTATTTCATTAATACTGCCAATGTTTTGTGATAAGTAAACAAAACTGAAAATTGTTATCCTTAGAGGTATAGAACAATAGTATGTAGCTAATGGTAAAGAATTCTTCACTCTCCAGCACTCCTGTGATGAAGCCTCGCGCCGCCCCTCTGCCCTCACTGTCGTGATGGCACATTCGGAGGCCTGGTGCCTTCTGGGTTGCAGCACCTGGCATTTGTGCCTAGGGAGTATGCTCGTCATAGCTGGGCCTGGTTCTCTCTCAGCCTGTTCTTGCCCATCCTGGATCTCTGGTGGAGAAACATACTTTTGTTCCAGTCTATGTGTACTTTGTGTGAAAGGGCAGATCTCCAGTCTTCTCTGGATCCTGATTGTTCTCTTGCTGCCGCTCCCTGAGCCAGTGGAGGGCTGATGCAGATGAAGCACGCAGATGTCAGGGGGCTGCTGTAGGTCCTCATCCATCTTCATCCATCTTGACGTTAACTGTTCGTGAAGATTTTGGAAAATTCTTTATAATTAAAAGTAATGGTCAAGAAATAAGAACTGAAAGACGGTTGGAGATTTGGGAACTTGGGAGTCTAACAGACCTGAGTTAATACACATTCCTGGCCCTCCTATCATTATGTCATATGTATTGATCCATATATCCATGATGTGTGGATTACACGAGCTAACTGAGCAAAGAAGCTAGCCAGTGCCTTCCTGCCGTAGAGCTTAATCAGTTTATTACTTAGCCTCAAGTACTTTATCTTAAAAATGGGCATAATACCATGTAGCGTAATGTAACGTAGAGTTGTTCAAACAACTGTGTGTGTTCAGAGGAAATATCTGAAGCAGGCAGGTATATCAGACAGTAAACAGTAGATGAGCTTGGGAATGTGCTAGCTTACTGTTGCTATGTAACAGATTACACTGATTTGGAGTCTTACAACAACCACCGTTTATTATTTCATAGTTTGTGTGGGTCAGAAATCTGGGCAGTCATAGCTCAGGCATAGCTGAGTCTTCTGCTCAGAATCTCCTAAGGCTGATATCAGGTGTTAGCTGAGGCTGTGATCTCATCTGAGATTAGGGTCCTCTTCCAGGTTGCTGGCACAATTCACATTCTGGCTGGTATAGAGCTCAAGGCAGCTTGCCTCCTCAAGGCCAGCCAGCAAGCATCTCAGATAATCTTGAAAGAGCTCTCCTGATCAGGGCAGGCCTACTCAGGGGAATTTCCCTTTTGGTTATCCCAGGGTCAACTGATTAGGGACCTTCATTACATCTGCAAAGTCCCTCAACCTTTGCCTTATCGAGTAATGTATTCACAGATGCACTAACAGGTCCTGCCTGCCCTTGAGGCAAAGGGAGTATGCTGGGTGTTTACTGTGGGATCTTGGGTGTTGTCTTAAAACTCTGCCTACCAGGGAAAGGGGATAGATTAGGAAGGACTTATTAGTTTAAATAGTTCCATATTTTTTAAAAATTAAGTAGTGCATAAAAAGTTAAAACAATTATTTTTATTTATTTCATATGAGATTCCCCCAAAATTCTTAAGTGAAAATTACAAGATAAATTCTGGAAGGAATTTTAGCTAACATGTATTTAGTCAACAATAGTAGATCTCAAACATTTAGTGTCAGGAGCTGACAATCAGAAATAAGGAAGTAGGGTGGGTGTAGTGGCTCCCACCTGTAATCCTAGCACTCTGGGAGGCCAAGGCAGGTGGATTGCTTGAGCTCAGGAGTTTGAGGTTGGTGTGAGCTAGGCTCATGCCATGGCACTCTAACCTGGGCACCTCTGCTCCCCCCCCCCCAAAAAAAAAGAAGAAATAAAGAAGTAAATGATGTAGACCAGTGACTTTATTTTGTGGGCACTGGGAAGTCCACTGACTTACTCAGTGTCATGGCCCAGTGATCAGGGCTGGCCATGAACTGCCCCTTTCACCTCTTCATCTGCTGCCCACAGCCTTTTCCCTTCTGAGATAAAACTGTGCAAGTCTACTTTATTGAGAAGACTTATTTTAATGCAATTATGTCAACTTGAAGAATTTTTCCTTAGTTACCAGTGCAAGATTAATATTTTTAATAAGCAAGTGAACATAAATTTGGGGACTATTGTTTGAAATCAGATTGTGAGCTTGCGATGCCTCTCTTTTCAACATTATTTATTAAAATAGGAGGTTGTCTCTGTCTCACCCCCTTTTTTTTTTTTTTGAGACGGAGCCTCAAGCTATCCCCCTGGGTAGAGTGCTATGGCATCACAGCTCACAGCAACCTCCAACTCCTGGGCTCAAGTGAGTCTCCTGCCTCCGCCTCCCAAGTAGCTGGGACCACAGGCG